>APFE030057272.1:0-10441 GCA_000404065.3 Pinus taeda
CATAGGACATGGGATGCATGGGTAAGTGGATAGTTGGGATGAGGGAGAGAGATGACCGTCAAATCAAGGAGATGAAAGGCGGAGATGGCTCGGTGAAGGCTATTGGCCGAGGTGGGAGCAGGGTGCGTTAGGGCCATCGGATCTTTAGCAGATGGATCGAACGGTCATTGGGCGATGGAGTTGCGCAGGCACTAACAGGTGAGGGTGGTTAACTTAAGCGGTAACAGTTTTCATCGCACTGCTTTCGGGTGCTAAGTGGTAGTTGCTCAGGGCAATGCGATTCCACACAACAAATGACACATAGCAGCGGATGAGAGAGAAAAACCGCCCTCATCATGCACTATCGTTTGATCTAGTTGCCCGCGTGATATGATCGAAGGTCATTAGATCTTGCTGGAGATGATCTGACGATGGAAAGTGGTCGAGCGAGTCGCCTTTATCAGGCGTGATGTGAGCTGTTGGATTAGCGAGGGTTGATCAACAGTGGGGATGTGGCACGATGGGTTACGAGCATGCAAAGCATATGGATAAGGTTTTATGGTTAGTTTGGCTTTGCGCTTAGGGCTGAGGCCAAAGGGAATTTTGTCGGATTTGGAAGGTTCGTTTAGGAAATGGGGAAGGTTAAAGGTAAGAGGGGTGAGGGAAGAAAGGGAAAAGTGACCAATGTAAGCCCCTTTTGGGACACAACCAAACAGACCAAGCTTCTCTTTGTCATTAGAAAGTTAGCGCTGCATAGCAGAGCTAACACTGGATCCTTCTAGGGATGACTCCTTCCTTTGAGGTTTAAAGAATAGTAGACCACTGCCTTTCATATAGAAACAAGATCAGCAAGATTTCCTAGTATTCCATTGGGCATGGAGTCTAATTAAGCTTACACCTAAAACCCATAAAAGACATATTTTACAATGTTGGGGCTAAAAGGTCTTAAACAACATAAACCTTCAAAAACCACCCATTAACTGGGCCATCAAAAACTATTTCTCCTTCCATACTTTGCAGCATGAAAGTGTTGTTCCCCTGGACCTGAGCAATGACAAAAGGTCCAGTCCATAGAGCATCGAATTTTCCTTGATTGCCTTTCTTTTTTTTCAATGCATCCCATTTAAGAACTAAGTCTCCAATTTGAAAATTGTCCATCTTTGCCTTTCTGTCAAAGGCTTCCTTGATTCTCTTTTGATGTGCTGCAGACTTTTCAATTAATTGATCTCTGATTTGATGCACTTCAACCAAGTCACTAATTCTGTTTGCCATGTCATTTTCCTCGTTCTGTTCTTCCTGCAAGAACTTGGCCACAGGGAGGTTCAACTGGATTGGGAATACAGCCTCGGTGCCATATACCAGCTTGAACAGAGAATTCCTTGTGGATTTCTTGGTGGTCACTCTGTCAACCCACAATGCAAACTTCAGTTTGGAATCCCAGTTCCTTTTGTTGTCTTCCAGCAGCTTTTTGATTATCCTTATCAGGCTCTTATTGGATGATTCTGCTAGACCATTTCCTTAAGAGTAATATGAGGTGGAATGCACTAGCTTAATGCCCATTGAGTCACACATATCCACCAACTCTTTTGTCATGAAGGTTGTTGCATTGTCTGTAACCAATTTGTGTGGACAGCCAAACCTGGTGAAAATGTTTTCTGTCAAGAACTTCATGACAACATGGTGATCAACTTTCTTAGTAGGGATGGACTCAATCCATTTAGTGAAGTAATGAGTGGTTATTAAGATCCATCTATGCTGGCTACTAGAATGTGGATTAATTTTCCCTATGAAATCCAAACCCCACTATTGGAAAGGGCCACTGGCATGTATTGGCTTCAAGGTAAGGATTTCAACTATTGTTTTCCTTCAAACCTCTGGCACCTATCACAAGATTTTACAAATGAAAAGACATTAGAAAATAGAGTGGGCCAATAATACCCAGCTCTAAGGATCTTGTGGGCTATGGTTTTCCAATAGTGATGTCCTCCACAGATGTTGTAATGAAACTGATGCATGACCTCCATAGATTGTTCTTTGTCTAGACATCTTAAGAGGATTCCTAGTGGGTCTCTCCAGTAAAGCAAGCTTTCATGAATACAATACTAGGCTGTTTTTAGCTTAACGGTCCTGGCTTGGCTCGAGCTAAGACCTGAAGGGACTTCTAGTTTCAACAGAAAGTGAGCTATTTTATCATACCATTCACAAGAGACCGGATTTTCAACCAAATATTGGTTGTGCCTTCGTTCAACTATTTCTCCCCTGTCTATCTGTCATCTAAGTTTGTGCTTGTCCAATTCATGTACAGAATCCTGCAATTTTCTTCAGCCATCATCTTGGCAAGGCCCTGACCCTTAACAAACTTGGTGGGATTTAGTTCTATGTTGAATTCAATAAGCTTTGCAATCCATTTAGCCCTTCTTCCATCAACATCTGGCTGCATCATGACATCCTTTACTGAAGTAGAGGGCACATATGCAATTACCTTGGAGTGCAGAATGTAGATTCAGAAAGCTTTTAAAGATTTGATAAGAGCATAATCTTGATTTTCGATAATATCATACCTTAATGCAACATCCCTTAAGGTTTTGCTGAAAAATGCCACTAGATGCTCTGAACCCTCATCATCTTTCTGCAATAACACTGTTGCAAGGGTGTCAAAGGAAGCAAAGGAGAAGATATGAAACTCCTTACTATAGTATGGGCTAATCAAAGTGGGAGCTTCCATAATGGCTCTTTTGATGGCTTCAAAAGATCTTCTTGCTACATCAGTCCATTTGATCTTTGATCCCTTTTTCAGCATAGAGGCGATGTGTTTTACCAATTCTACAAAATTAGGAATAAACCTCCTTACAAAATTTATTTTGCCCAGAAAGGATTGGATGTCCTTTTTTGATCTTGGGATAGACAAGGTCTATATTACTTTCATTCTCTCTGGGTCATTCTTGACACCTGCAATAGAAATAATGTGTCCTAGAAGCTTGCCCTTTTCTAAAGAAAATTGTGACTTCTTAGGATTTATTGATATCCCAAACCTTCTGCACTTCAGAAACACTTTCTTCAAATGCTGCAAATGATCTTGATGGCTGCTAGAGTATACTGTTATATCATCTAGGTAGACAACGACAACTTATCCTTCTTTCCTACAAACTCTATGTCCATGGCTCTCTGAAAGGTGGCCCCAGCATTCATCAGTCCAAAAGGCATCTTGAAGTACATAAAAGTGCCCCAAGGAGTGGTGAAAGTAGTCTTTTCCTGGTCATCTGGATGTACAGCAACTTGGTTATACCTTGAAAATCCATCCAGGAATGACATAACTTTAGCTCGTGAGACTTTATGTAGAAAATGTTCCATCTTAGGCAGGGGATAGTTGTCTTTCTTAGAGCATTTGTTCAGGTTCCTGAAATCAACACATAGCTTGATTTCTCCACTTTTCTTCCTCATCACTACCAAGTTGGCTACCCACTTTGAATATCTCAGAGGAACTATGATTTTGGCAGCCAACAACTTCTTGATTTCTTTTTCAACCAGAGGGAGGAGCAAAGGATTTATGGGTCTCAGCTTCTGCTTGAAAGGAATGGTGTCTTTCTCCAATGGGATCTTATGTTGAATGATATTTTTTTCATAAGTTTTAAGATCATTGTATTCCTAGGCAAAGACATCAGCAAATTGCTTCATTAAGGTGCAGTACTCAGAAATTTGGGCAGCAGACAAATGGGTGGATAGACTTATATACTTTGGATGATCTGGACTCCCTATGTTATGCCTATGGACTGCAGACTGATTTTCTTTTTGGGAAATCTTATGAGGCACATCTAACAGCTTCTCCATAGGCACTAGCCCTTTAGGTATATGATTTCTATGCAACTGTACAATACTGTCTTAGCCAATTCTATTCCTTAGCTGGGGCTGGGGACATTCCTCCAAGGTTTCATTCTCTTGATCAATTTTCGTTTCAAAGAATTCATCATTGACTTGCAGAAACCTATTTACTTCATCATCATCCTCAAAGACTTTCCAGTGCTGTAAATTATCAGGCAAGGATGGTCAATATTTTATCTAGACTTCATAAGCCAATCTAGGGGGCATGGGAGGGATGAAAATGCTAGCAGACACAGCAAGGGAATCAACAAGCTGATTTTTTACTCTAGGAATATATGAAATACAAAAGCTATCAAAAGAGTCTTTGAGTCTCCATACCTCATCTCTGTATGCTTTCAGCCTTGGGGGCCTTGCTTGGAATGTTTTGTTCACTTGTCAAATGATGAGATCAGCATCTCCAAATACCTTTATGTCTCTGATTCCCATGTCTTTGGTAGTGTTTAAGCCCAATATTAGAGCCTTGTACTCTGTTGTATTGTTGGTGACCTGAAAAGTTAGCTTAAAAGACAGATGTGTGCTTTCTTGTTTTGGAGACACCAGCACCACTCCTTCTCCTGTAGTTTCATTTGAATAGGATCCATCAAAGAACATATCCCAAGCCTGTGTCCCTTCCTCTTCCTTGGCCTGGCATACTGGTTTCTTGAGCTGCACCAGGGCCCTTTGGGATTCTTCAATTTGGAGAATACATGCTTCAAAATCAGTGTCCACAGTGTAAATGGGATGATTATTGGGATTCTTCTCATCACTGATGATATAGGCCAACTTGTCTTCCCTGTATATTCTTCTACTTTCTCCTCCAAAAACTGGGATGGTGGCATAAGACAAGTCATTTTGCAATGTCCCACCCAACCTCTTAATCCACCCTCTGGAAAGTAGCATACCAAACTTAGGGGGAACATCTGCTACCACAATATCCATCATCATGATTTTCATGGGCAGTTGAGTTAGGGTGATGGCTAAGTCTGTGATTAACCCCAAACATTTCATCTTCCTTGAATCAAAGGAGAACAAGTCATGATAAGGTCTGGTAAACATAAAATGATGGGGAATTGCCATCAGCAGGTTTAGTCATTGGGCTAAGCACAGTTGCAGGTTTATCATCCTGTAAATTCACATAGTCATTGGATGCTTGTGTGGCTTTCAGCTCAAGGGTATCAAGGATGGGCTTCTTAAAGACCTCACTCTTTACAAGTTCTATCAGAGGCACGGATATTTTTAACTTCTGGACTTCTTATTCAAAACTGAAAGGGGAAGGGGACTTGTCAGGACCTCTTACCTCTTTAGCTGATGTTTTGAGGATGATGGGATTGGTTGTTGGTCACTTCTACTTGCTAATCTTCTGCTCTGTAGGGATAGTAGCTCTTTGGGTAGGATTCTATTTGACATTACTCGTTCTTGACCTCGAGTTATATCTCTACTGGTCTTCAGTCTGCAGAACAGATTCTCTATCCCACTCTTGACTGATCTGGTCCCTGAGTAATGGCTCCTCGTAGGCAGATAATGTCAAAAAGGCAGCATTGCCCTTGTCTTCCATGCAGTGAATCTCATCCTCTTCATCAAACTGCTCCTCCTTCATGACTACGTTCTGGAAAGGAGTCTTAACCCTTTGTTCTTCACTAGCCTCTTTGTCCCTATGAATGATTTGCAATTGTTCATTTTCACTTCTGTATGGATTTGGATTTCTAGGAGCAAATGTATTAGGAAGCCTTGCTTTCCCAGAACTCTGCTCAACCTTCAGCTTGGAGATTTCAGCAGCCAGTGACTCTATCATTTTAGTCATTTTCTCTATTTTGGGTTATGAAGATGAAGAAGAAGAGGAAGACTCACCTCTCTGCCTCCTTCTATCAGCATGTCCTTTGAGTTTCTCTACAGCCATGATATTGGATTCCACCTCCAAGGCTGCATCTTGCATTTCAGCTAGAGAAGCACATCTTCTCTCTCTTAATAGCAGGCAGAAATTAGAATTAAAGGCATTGGCATAGGTGAGTTTGGCAAAGGTGGGGGTAGGCTTCACTTCAGTTGGTATCTTGCTATAAATATGATTGAATCTTTTATTAGAATCAGACAATGGCTCCCCATTTTCCCTTTTCAGGTTGCCAAACTCAGTATGGTAGTACAGTAGGTCTTTCTTATCTCCCCAATGCTTTAAAAACACATCATCCAATGCTTCAATGTCTGTTATAAACCTAGGGTTCGGCTCTCTGAACCACTTTCTAGCCTCTCCATCAAGGTTTTGGACAAATACTCTCATCCACACATCATCTTCACTAATATCTAGGTTATCAGCATAGCTATAAAAAGACTCAAGGTGTTCTTTAGTTGTTACTCCCGCTGTCCCAGTGAACTTAGGCATGTATTTTTGATATTCTCCTGTAGGCATGGCATTCAAAGGAATAGGCAGGAGTAGGGGTCCATACCTAGCAGCTATGATTCTTTCCATTTCGATGGGTACTTGAGGGTCTGCCATGGCTGGGGTGGATGGAAGAGTGCTAGCAGTCTAAAAGGTAAGGAGTTGAGAAATAACTGACAGGGCTGAGGGAAACTGATGGACTAGAAGGGAGGTTTCCTTTGGGCTGAGATCCAAAGGGGACCTTACAAAATAGGGATCTTTGTGAATCTTTGCAAATATTTCTTCACTACTAGTACTAGAGGCTATATTTTCAACCTGTACATGCTCCATTACAAGCCTTTCTGGGAGAGATACATAAGCTTGTTTAGGCTTACCTAATCTTGATGCTCTCTTTTGCGATGTCTTTCTCTGCTTAACAATCTTCTTAGGGTCAGGTACTAGGTCAGCTGGTGATTTCTGAGGATTTCTCCAAGTATGCCTCACCAACTGAGCCAGAACTATGATGTGGAGTTGCCAAGAGGTTCAGCCTCCAGTAGAGTCGCCATATAGATGATTACAACCAAAAATGTGTCCAAACTTTGTCTATCATCATAGTTGAATCTGTGTCATTCTCCCAGGGAAGCTAAGCTTCAATCTCCTCTCCCCGACAATGGCGCCAATTATGTTAGGATTCCAAGAAACTCTCCTAGGTTGTAGCTCGGAGATGCCCGGTAACATATAAATTCAACTATTGTTGTGAGGTTTAATGGAAGGAATGATGGTTTGATTCAAGCCAAATAACCACTTCTACCCTATTTCACTCCAGACATGCATGAACACCCTCAGACTACAAGGCTTTAGACCACCAATGCTCATAGTTTAGATATTAGTTGAATATGGAGAATACTAACCACACTGGCAGATACACAAGACCATGTGATGGCCAGCTGCAACTAGTACAAAAACCTACAAATCTAATCTATTAATGCAAAGACAGGATGACAACTCTCCTACATTAGATAGAAAGAAACCTGAGTAACCTATTCAATGATGCATTCAACATTCTAACACAGAGATAAGATTATAGTTATCTAGTGCTAAACATCAAGAGATCAAGAACACATTATATCAGGTACAAGCTTAGAACAGAGGAAAATGGACAGTGAGCAGTTAACAGTAAAAGAAGCTTGTATTTGTTGAAAATGAAGATGAGATGCTGCAAGTGACAAAATGTCTATAGTCTCCAGAAGTTGAACCTTACATCAAATGTCAACCCTGATTACATCTTTCTTCTGGATATTTATAAGTTTACATTACAATGGTACCTGGCCGTTTAGGTATGGAGGGGTCTTAATTGACCACCAACTGCATTTAGTTGTCTAATGGAGTCTCTAAATGAGGTTTCTTGCTTTACTGTTTAAATCTGATCTGCACAACTGTTGCGACGTCCTTTAGGCGATTGGAATGCTCACAGCAGGGAAGTCCATGACTGATAAATTCTGTTATAGAGTCGTGCTATGTCCTTTTCTCCCTTTGGCCATGCTTTCTATTAAGTGTGGTTGTTGGGGATCTTAATGTAACTAGTCCTAGTAGATCTGGTCATCTCCATCTTGAGGAAACAGAATGGTCATAAAACGTGGGATGCATGGGTAAGTAGATAGTTTCGATGAGGGAGAGAGATGATTGTCAGATTAGGGAGATGAAAGGCAGAGATGGCCTAGCAAAGGCTATTGGCCGAGGTGGAAGCGAGGTGCGTTAGGGTCGTTGGATCTTCAGCAAATGGATCGGATGGTCATCGGACGATGGAGTTGCGCGGGCGGTAATGGGTGAGGGTGGTTAACTTAGGTGGTAACGGTTTTCATTGCAGCGCTTTTGGGCACTAAGTGGTAATTGCTCGAGTCAGCGCAATTGCACACAACGAACTACATGTAGCAGTGGATGAGAGAGAAAAACCACCCTCATCGTGCACTAGCGTTCGATCTAGTTTCCCGCGGGATATGAGTGAAGGCTGTTAGATCTCGATGGAGATGATCTAACAGTGGAAAGTGGTCGAGCGGGTTGCCTTTATTGAGCGCGATGTGAGCTGTTGGATTGGGGGGGGTTGATACACAGTGGGGATGTGGCGTGATGGGTTACGAGCATGCAAGGAATATGGATAAGGTTTTATGGTTAATTTGGCTTTGCGCTTAGGGCTGAGGCCAAAGGGAATTTTGTTGGATTTGGAAGGTTCGTTTAGGAAATGGGGAAGGTTAAAGGTAAGAGGGGTGAGGGAAGAAAGGGAAAAGTGACCAATGTAAGCCCCTTTTGGGACACAACCAAACAGACCAAGATTCTCTCTGTCATTAGAAAGTTAGTGCTGCATAACAGAGCTAGCAGTACCCATGGAAGAATGGGAAGGAATGCTGCAAGACCCTAGGACAACGAATGGAAGACAATCGTTGTTCAAAAAGACACTACAGCAGTACTAGATCATGAAACACATCATGGCTCAAGCCATGACTCTCCACCAAGAACATATGGAAGGAAAAGTATCAGATAAACAAGAAAGTAGAAAGGATAAGGACCCGGTCCATGCGGAACTTCTCAAGGAAATAGCGACCATACAGATACAGACTTACCGGAACAATCTCTCCTTGGGAAGGATTGAACAAACCGTGAAAGTGATAAAGTGGAAACTAGAACAGAGATGTGAGCTACCAGGTCCCAGTGTAAAGGCACCAGCTCTGATAGTATCCTCTTATGAGGATTAATCTAGAGATCAAGATAATTTTGTTTTCTGAATTTTGAAGTGGATGAACGAAATAAGCATATTTTTTTTTATCTTTAGAGATAATAGTAGAGACAGACAACATAGACACAGTGGATGGATTATCATGAACTTATTTAAATTTTGGAATGGTTTTAATGCTGACCGATGGTCACCTGGTTTCCTTCGGGCAGGTGACTACTCGAAGAATATGGATGTAAAAAACTTCTTAAATAGTTAATACATAGAGATCTATCATGTTTACAAAAAAATATATATGCTAATCCTCATGATTTTGCAATTTATAAACCAAGGCCCACCGACCTCACCATTTCATGCAGTCAACTAATTAATTAAAAAAGGTTATCTACCGATTCACACAGGTCATATAGACCAATCCACAGACTCAGGATAATTACAAGAATAAACCATTTCTCAAGGAAAACATTAAAAAACATTTCTACACATGAATTCACATTCCTTACTCATACATGAAACAACACTCCTTAACATTAACATAGCATTTATTAAACATAGTAAACAAATACATAATAATCACAAGCACAAAGCATAAGAAATTGGGAAACTAAGAGTGGGGCTCTAACTCTCCTCCCAACTAGAGACAAGCTACAACCATTGTTATGAAACCAGCTCAAGAAAAGATAGAAAAGATAGAAAAGATAGATCAACGCCTTAGAATTCAGCCTCTTCGAGGGGGCAACCTCCTTTACATTACATAAATGAACAATTCTTGGATGATTCAAATGACAAAACCTCCTTCTTATTAGGAGTCTAAGGAGTCACAATATAACCCAGCTGACCTAACAATAATAATATAAAGCCACAAAAATAACAATAGAGGATTCTATGGGGCACAATAATAACAATATGGGGACAATAGGGGCACAACAATATTAATAAGGGGTACAACTACAATAGTAATGGGGTAATCACTAGTATTAAAGGGACCCAACATGCCCCTCTCCTTCAAAAAAAGTGTTGTCCTCAATGCTTGAGTAGTTCTGGATGCTTTTGTATAAAATTCTCATCCTCCCATGTGGAATCTTCAACAGATAAGTTCTTCCACTTGATAAGATACTCTAAATTGATCGATTTCGTAGCTGTCGAGTTCTTGTTTCTGTGACTGCTTCCGGTTACAATATAATTTTTCCTTCCTCATCAAGTTCTGGCAATATTGTTTGAACTGGGAGCTTGTCGCCTATAACCTTCTTTAAACATGAAACATGGAAAACTGGGTGCAATCGAGATGCTGCAGGAAGCTCCAATTTGTATGCCATAGTACCAATCTTTTGCAACACCTTGTACGGACCATAATACTTTGGTGATAATTTATTATCCTTCTTAGCTTGCTTGAGGGACATTTGCTTATATGGTCGTAGTCGTAGAAATACCCAATCACCTACAACAAAACTTCTTTCGCTGCGATGTTGATCTGCTTGTTGTTTCATTCTATTATGTGCCAACACGAGGTTATCCTTTAAGAGTTG
>APFE030057288.1:4371-15605 GCA_000404065.3 Pinus taeda
TCCGTAATTGTAGCACAATTTACTATTTTTAGCAGTTTTTTCAGGTCCTGAACTTCCAGAGCCGTTTTGAGGCCCTAAACGACGTTTTTGGGGAAATCTGGGGGCAACATGGGTCCATGGACCGATGTTGCCCTTCCCAAAGTGGTAGTTCTCGGATAGATCTTTCTAACGAGCTATCATACGCGTCAAACGGAGATCGTATGCCAAAGTTACGACCCCAGGAAATTGATGTACCAATTTACCCAAAACGCGGCCCACAATTTGGTGTTTCATCTTCTAAGGGTCGGTTTTGGAATGTGAAGGGTTTTCCATTGTTTCTCAATAATAAATAGGCCTTCGAGCCTCATTGTAACACAAGTTCGGAACAGTTCAGAGACATGTAGCCGCACATCTCTTCTCAGAGATAAGCTACCATCGTCCTAGCTGGTTTATTCCAATTCTAGTTGTAATCATATTTCGGTATCTTCCATTTAATGAAATGAAGTGTTATTTCCGCTGCATCTCTTTATTTATGGTTATCTCTGTAATCTATTGCGTTCCTGTTTAAATCCGGATCACCTCCTTGATATCTCCATGAAGAAATGCACTCTTCACATCCATGTGATGAACTTCCCATCTGCAAGAAGTAGCAATGGCTAAAACTAGTTGAATGGAGTCCATTTTTTCAACAGGTGCAAATGTCTCTGTGTAGTCTATACCATGTACCTGTGAGTATCCTTTTGTAACAAGTCAAGCTTTGTACTTGCTGATCTCACCATCTGTAGCAATATTTTTTTGATAGATCCATCAGCATTGAACAAGCTTTCTTCCTTTCAGAAGTGGAACCAAGTCCCATGTGTTGTTTTCCATGAGAGCAGAGTACTCTTCATCCATGGCCGCCTCCCAAAGCGGGTTTCCAGCAGCCTTAGAGTGTGACTGTGGATCTGAACCAAGTGTCATATAGCAATGTATGGTAAGCAATGGTTCAGTGGAATCCAGGGCTTGAGGAGCCCCAAAAAATTGTGATCTAGTCCTTCTCACATCCGCGGGATCACCGACTAGTTCACCCGCATCTTGCAAGGTTTTCTCTGCCCAAGTTGGCAGCTAAGTTGGAGCAGCCTTGACTTGCTCCTCATTATCTGAATTAGACCCAATAGGCTTCTCTAATGGCTACTCTAAAGTTCTTGAAGAAGTTTCTAACTCCTCCTCATTAGTGGCAACAAGCGGTTCCTCGGCAGGGTCTGCTGAAAAATCATGCAATGATTCTTCTTCAAACTTCACACTTCGAGCTATAAGGAACTTTTCAAAGTGAGAGTCCATCAATCTATATCCTTTGACACTATTAGGATATCCAACAAAGATGCATTCAAAACTTTGAGGCTCCAAAGCCTTCCTCTTATCTGTCGGAATGTGAGCCCATGCTCGTGAACCAAAAATGCAAAAGTGCGACACTTTTAGTTTCTTACCGGTCCAACATTCAAATGGAGTGGTGCCTTTGAGTGATTTATGAGGAATTTGGTTCTGAATGTATGCTGCACAATTAATAGCTTTAGCCCATAGCTTAGTAGCTAATGATTTGGACTATAGCATACAATTGGCCATCTCTTTTAACAACTAGTTTTTCCTCTCCACAACACCATTTTGTTGTGGTGTATATGTCATTGTGTGTTGTAGCTATATACCTGCATCAATACAAAGTTTATGCACATCTTTGTTGACATAATCCCCCCCATTATCAGTATGGAGTATCTTAATATTACACCCAGACTCATTCTGAGCAAGTGCTTTAAATTCTATAAGGCATTCAAATACTTCCGATTTTAATTTCAAAAAAAAATACCCAAGTAAAGCGAGATAAATCATCTATGAAGGTGAGTACATTCGAGCCTTACTGATTGAAGATTGAGGAAATGGGCCCGTGATATCACTGTGAATCAGCCCAAGAGGTGAATAAGCTCTCTTTTCCTTCCCTTTGTCAAACTTTTGCTCCGGATGCTTGCCAAGAATGCATCCTTGACATACAACGCTTGTGAATTTAATGGCGGGCAATCCTTCTACCATGTTTTCCTTGCTGAGTTGATGCAAGTAATTATCATTTAGATGGCCAAATATTTCATGCCATAACCTACTGATATCATTAGATTGTGATAGAAATACAGTGCTAATAGATTTAGGAACAAAGTGGGAGAATAAACACAAACGAGAACTGTGATCTGCGATTCCATGTGCACACTGTGAGCCCGTGGAAATGTCAGTAATCATTGCAGAGTCTGGAGTGAACTCCACCTTCCTTCCAGAGCTGGAATGAGTGATCTGATATATCGAGAGAAGATTTGCGGATAGTGAGGGAACATGAAGCACATTTGTGAAGCATCCCCCTTCAAGGTCTAGAATTCCTTCTCCGCACACCTTTGCGGGTGTGGCATATCCTAAGTAAATTGGGGATCTAGTGCTTTCTTCGATGGAGGAAAATTCATCCTTTTGATGCAGCCATATGGTTCGATGCAACTGAATCAAGGATCCAAGCTGATGGAGTGGATGTAACAGCCATTAAAGCATGACCATCTCATTCTCTCCCTCTCCCATCTCCCATTCTGTTATCATCCTTCTTCTTTGCATTCTCGGGCACGGTGAGATTGTGTTGCTACTATTTCTTAGCCATATCATCAATTGTTTTCCTCATGCAATTTTATTTGGAGAGAACCTTTGGAACAATAGCTGCAAAGTGTTCTTTCCTTCTTCTTCTTACCCTTAGGCAAAGAAGATCTCTCTAAAGATTGTGCGGCTCTCTCCTTCTTCGATTCATTAAATTTACCCTTCCCTTTTTGCTTGTCTCTTCCACTACTCCTTGGAGCATCAGTAGCCGCAAGTGTTTGGTTCTTTGAACACTTGATGGCACCCATTTGGACTAACTTAGCTTACTCTTGAGTCAATGCTGCAATGAAGTCATTCAATGGAGGAATTTTCCATTTTTCCTGAGTCAATTTAGATGCTTGAAAAGATGATACAAATACGGAATATTCAGGGCCTAATTTTGAGAAAATCGAAAGGATGAGTTGATCTTCCTCTTTCTTGACTCCACATGCATCAAGTTAAATGAGGAGGGGTTTAAACTTGGGGAAGTATTCTTGAAGGTCACTGAAAGGAGTTGGATTGAGGGATATGAATTCATTCTCGAGTTGATGCACTTTCATTTCATCCTGCTTGCCGAATAGTCCTTCCAATGTGGTCTAGACCGCATCGAGAGTAGTGGCTCCACTGACATGAAAGAGGAGTTCTATGGAAATTGATAGGCATATTAGCCCAATTGCTTTATCTAATTTATTGAATTACTTGATCTTCTCCACTACAGAAGTTGGTTCGGTCTCCATTCCCATTGTTACCCTATAAAGCCCATAGGAATTTACAGGGTAAGTTGCTCAAACATAACACCAAAGGACATTGCTCACAAACAGATCAGAGATCAATACACTAGTATTATTGATGTGGTTAAAACCATCAAAGAGGGAAACAGTCCATGGCCTGAGCCAACGCGGCCACTTTAGGAAATTTATTAATAAAAAAATGAAAATTTACATAAGCTTCTCTCATGAACGGTTAACCTACAAATGACCCTCCATGCTTTTTAAATAGAGATCCTGGACCAATCAGGTGTTAAGCCACGGATCAAGTGTTGGTAATACCGAGGAGAGAATGAACCATCGGATCACTTCATGTCTAGAACATATCATGACCATTAGATTGTAAGTTACAAAAGTAAATAGTAAAAAAATGCACTTTACCTAACTCTACACTAGACAAAGTTATACTTAACTATTTCCTATGTGTCAGAATATCCTAACATCCCCCCTTAAGAACAACTTGGGATAGGATTGAAGGATCTACAAATATGACACAATAGGAGAAGGAAGGAGGCACTAGAGCCTATCCCCCCTTAGTGAAAAATTCTTGAAATCCAACCATAAATCGATGTTTAGTAAACTCTGCCTCTGTGAGAGCCTTTGTAAATATTTCTACAACTTGATCATCTGTTGAACAATATTGCACTTCAAGAACATGGTCATGAATGAGCTTTTTTATGAAGTGCATGTGCAATTCAATGTGTTTGTTGCACTGATGTTGGATTGGATCTTTGCATAGTTGAATGGCACTTTGATTATCACACCAAAGGGTAGTCAGATGTTGCTGTTGAAAGCCAAACTCTAACAGGATCTGACGAAGCCATAGGGCCTCCTTAGTAGCTTCTACAACACCACGATACTCAACTTCTACTGAAGAAAGAGAAATTGCACTTTGTTTCTTGCAAGCCCATGTAATGGGTCCTGAACCAAGAGTAAACACATAACCTGCAGTAGACTTCCAATCATCAGGGTCACCAGCCCAATCGGAATTAGTGAAACCAACCAATAGAGGAGATGCTTCTGCACTGTAATGAATCCCAAACTAAACTACACCTCGAACATAATGAAGTATTCTTTTAGCTTCTTTCCAATGACTTTCATGTGGGTTTTGCATAAAACGAGAAATAAGACCAACAACAAAGGAAAGGTCAAGACGAATATGGGTTAGATACAAAAGTTTTCCTACAAGTTGATGGTATAAGGTAGCATCAACTTCAGGGGAAGTACAAGTGACTGAAAGTTTGGCTCCAGATTGAAGGGAGAAGGGGTTGGCTTACAGTCTTCCATGTGAAAATGGTGTAGAAGATCACAGGCATACTTGGATTGGGAAAGGGAAATACCTTCCTTGGATTGCAAGACTTGAAGACTAAGAAAATAATGCAAGTGTTCTAAGTTTGTCATTTCAAGCTCCTTTTTAAGGTTGGACTTCACATGGTTTATAAGATTGCGATCACGACTAGTAAGGATAAGATCATCAACATAAAGAACAAGAATGATAACAGACTTGCCCACTTTCATGGTGTAGACAGTATTTTCAGAATGACACCTAGAAAAGCCAGTTTCTAAAAGAAAGCTATCCATTTTGGCATACCAAGCCGGAGGGGCTTCCTTGAGACCATAAAGAGATTTCTTAAGCTGACATACAAGGCTAGAGTTTGTTTGTATAAAGCCAATAGGTTGTTCCATATATATTTCTTCATGCAAGTCCCCATGCAAGAATGCAGATTTAACATCCATCTGATGGACTTCCCATTTGAAAGAGGCAGCAAGGGAAAGAACAAGGCGGATAGGGTTCATTTTGGCAACAGGGGAGAAGGTTTCAGTATAGTCAATGCCTCTACTTATGAAAAATACTTAGCAATAAGACGAGCTTTATGTTTATCAACTTTTCCATTTGGTCCATACTTGGTTTTGTAAACCCATTTGCATCTAACAAGTTTTCATCCCTCTGGTAGAGGAACAAGATCCCATGTATCATTTGCCAATAATGAACGATATTCTTCATTCATAGTTGCATCCTAATCTGGATGGCCTAAAGCTTCTGCAAAGGCGTCAAGATCATAATTCGTTGAATCTTGAGCCAGTAAAGAAGAGGCTCTATCAAACTAAGAACGTGTATGTCGTTGATTTGGAGGATCACCGGTAAGAGCACCTGCTGCATCTTGAGTAGCAGGGACCAATTTTGGAAGCTGAGGAGCTGAAGGAGGATCCTGAGAAGGTGGGGTAGGATTTTCATCCTCGCTGTCATCATCTGAAGAAGAAATATTTGCAGAAGTAGAAGGGATAGAGAGAGGAGGCACATCCGCCGAACTAGGCTTGTAGGCCGATATATTTTTAGCAAAATTTACATCTCTTCTAATGATAACATTTTTGGACTTAAGTGGAATAAGTCTATATCCTTTGACATCTTCAAAATATCAAAAAAAAAATACATTTTTCACTCTTAGGTTCCAAAGCTTTATGTTTCTCATCTGGAATATGGGCCCATGCTTCACTTCCAAAAACACGAAAGTGACTTACATCTGGTTTAATTGAGTTCCATGCTTCTTCTAGAGTGATATTTTTTAAAACCTTAGTAGGAGTATGATTTACTATGTAATTTTCACAGTTAATTGCTTCTACCCAAAAATTAAGACCAAATCCTTTAGATTGAAGCATACAATTAGCCATTTCCTTTAAGGTGAGATTCTTCATTTCATCTACACCATTTTGTTGTGGAGTATATGGAACAGTATCAAGGAAAATTTTAAGGATGGAAAATTTTCTTGAATCTTAAAAACATTGGCGAGTCTCACTAATCCCTAATATGCAAACTATAAAATTTTTATTGATATATTTGTAAAATTATTCAAATTTATAATGATTTTATATATAGTCTCTATATAATGTTGGCGATTTTTAAGGTAAAATAATTTTATATTCTATAATTTTGGGTGAATCATCTCTTATAAATATTGGAAATAGGCGAATCTTTTATGTGGAAAAATCATGGAAAATTAGCCCACTGGGTGAACATTAGCCCCTAAAATTTTCCATGAAGAGTATGTTTCATTTGAATTCCATTCTCAGTGAAAAAGTTGATGAATTTGTTATTAACATATTCTCCACCATTAGCAAATCTTAGCTTAAGAATTTGATGTCCAGATTGTTTTTCAACAAAGGCCTTAAAGGCCAAGAACATGTTAAATACTTCACTCTTGACTTTTAAGAAGTATACCTAAGTGCGTCTGGAGAAATCATCAATGAAAGTTAAGAAATACTTGTAGCTAGAGAATGAAACAACTGGAAGTGGACCACATATATCACTATGCACAAGTTGTAAAGGGGCTGAGGCATGCCAAGAGGCACGTTTTTCAAAACTATCCTGATGATGTTTTCTGAGTACACATCCGGAACAAACACCATCTCTGCAAGATACCATTGGAAGAACTGTCACCATATTTTCTTTACATAGATTCTGAAGAGAGCGATAGTTTAAGTGACCAAATCGCTCATGCAAAAGTTTTCTCACTTCATCATTATGAGAAACAAATACCGAGGTAAGATTTGATGACCCAAAGTTGTTAAAATTGTACAACCTTGTAGAATCATCAACAATGCCAGTAGCTAAAATCTATATAGGATCTCGTAGGTCCTTAATTACAACATTGTGAGGTGAAAATTCAATGATTTTACCTTCACCTAAATGAGTTATCTGATATACAAATAGAAGGTTGTAGGATAAGCTTGGAACACATAATACATCATTAAATTGACCATTGTCTAGATGAACAGTTCTAGTCCCTACAACACTAAGAGATCTATCATCACCAACATATATATTTTTGGTGTTACAATTATTTAAAGAAAAAACATGGCTTTGTTTTTGGCCATGTGATAAGAAGCTCCAAAATCAAAGAGCCACTCATGAGAATGAGAAGAAGAAGATACATTTAGTGCATAACCAGACCAAGATTCTTGACAACCACATGTAGAAAGTGTTATTCTTGAAGATGAAGTTGAAGTTGAAGAGTGCTCCAAATGGATGTTATGCTTCTTCATTGCTACTTCCAAGGCTTCCATCTTTTTAAAGCATTTGAATTATAAGTGGCCATCTTGATTACAAAAGTGGAAATGTGTACCAGTCTTCTTCTCATTGTTTTTACTTTCCTTATCATTTTGTTGAAATGATTTTTCATTTTGAGGCTGAAATTGCTTAGGACCCTTGTTTCGTTTAGGACCATTCTTTTTAGGATACTGCGTCTTAGGATTCTTTGAATTTGGTTGCTATTGGGTAGCTAAGGCTTTCTTAGAAGAGTTTCCAAGATTAAGAAGACCAAGATATGAGAGATTTTCTTGTTCTCTTATTAAAGAATCATAAAAGACATCAAAAGAGGGGGACTTGTAGTCTTGTCCTTGAGAAATAAAGGCTTCTCTAGTAGAATGGAAGGTGGAAACAAACACAAAGTAGGCTGGTCCCAACTTAGTAAGAATGGGATAGATAAGGCTACCATCTTCTTTCTTACCCTTAACACCTTACAAGAGAAGTCTAAGTGTCTTGAACTTGGACAAAAAATCTTCAATGGAAGGAAAATTATTGGGGTCCAATGTAAGTAACTCATTTTCGAGTTGATGGGCTCTAATTTCATTTTTAATTCCAAAAACTTTAGTGAGCTGTTTCATTGCTTCATTAGGAGTATCAAGTTTTCTGATATGGAATCTAAGGTATAAAGAAATAGACATCCCTATCAACCCACGTGCTTTATCTTGCCTATTTTCCCATTTGGTTTCCTTATCTTCATCTTGAGGTTTGGTTTCTTGGCCTGAGACTATTCTGTAAAGACCTTTAATTCAAAGTAAATCCACAATGTAGGACCACCATTGGAACTAGTTGGTGTTGTCAAGAATAACTTGGCATGGAATTTCCATTTTAACAGAAACTAAAAATTTATATGCTAAAACTAAGTGATCTAATGGAAATATTTCAAAAAATTAGGCTACTTAAAAAAAATGGCTCTGAAAACAGCTTCCGGACGAAGAAGTTATGGCTTTTTGAAGAAAAGTTGTTGAAGATGCCGACGAAGTGCGTGAATGTGTGGAAATGAATGATAATGCTATATTTAAAAATGAATCCGCCCTCTTTCCAAACTTAATCTAATTAGCTCATTAAAAATAAAAATAAAAATATGTGACTCACTTTTATAAATAAGTAAAAGTCACTTTTACAATGGTCTTTTATGAACTACCCACTAAATTGTAACTTAAATAAAAGATAAAGAGACTTTAGAATTATAAGTGACTCACTTTTTATAATGGGTGAGAACACTTTTACATAAAGTGTTGGAAATAATACTGAGAGGGGGGGTGAATCAGTATTATCAAATCAGATACTTTTTCATTTTCACACTCAGATTCATATACGCTACTTTAGTTAAGGGTATACGCGTATATACGCAACTGTATTAAATGCAACAAGCGTATATGCAGCAATCTTATGATTCAGTTAGCTTATCTTCAGTAAATGCACCAGAACATTATTAACCACATTAGCAGTAAGCAGGTGTAGTAAAACAGTACAGATCATCACACATAAGAAGCACACATGAACACCATGATGTAAGGTGGAAACCCAATGTGGGTGAAAACCACCTGCTGCAATTCGTCTCTTTCTTCCTTTAATAAGAAACTTCTTTTACAATGTACTAGTGCAGTCCTTTACCAGCACGCAGGCTGCAACCTGCAGAGGGCTACAACCCTCTCTCGTTTTCCAGTTACTTCTGGAAGGGAGCTACAACCCCTTAGCTCTTGTACTAGCAGATATACTAGTACGTAGGTGCTGACCTACAAAAGGCTGCAACCTTCTTTTCTTCAGGGACCACGTTTCATCAATTTTCAGACTGGATCCATAAGTACAAAACAATCACTACTGCAATACAATCATCCACTTGCATCATAAATCTCTAAATCACCCAATACTGAATCACTGAAACCTTGTCATCAAAAACACAGAATGCGAACCACAGCCCAGAACTCTGCAACAACCAGTAGAATCAACAGCAACCTGAAATACCAAATCTCATAAAGCATACGCTACTTTACTATACCAGAACCGCGTGTATACGCGCTTTATCCTCATACAACTCGCGTACAGATCTAAAGATAATTACTTGTACCTTCGCTGTTATATCAACCCAATCCAAGCAGCACAAACTGAGAACCAGCACTACTAGATCTTCGCACTTCGTCAGACCTTCATTCCTTGCTCGCCCTTTCGCCTAATGATCTTCTCCTTATATAGGTTAGGCTTCTCTCAATACCATGGTCCAAAACCATGTAGAAACAATACCATGAACCCAATACTTGGGGTCGTCACTTTGGACCAAATACTATGGACTAAATACCACGGACCAAAACCATGATTTCCAACATGTACGCGCCTTTACTCTTATTAACCCGCGTGTATACGTGTATGCTCCTTCTGCTTCGCTAACCTGCGTATATACGCACTTTCTTCACGGTCAACCTGTGTATATCTCTTTATTTAACTGCTGCACTATGATCTGTCCTCTGAGTGAGCTGCCATCACCTGTATCATTCCTCTGAGTGAGTTGCCATCAAGGACAACACTTGAATCATAATGCCAACAATCTCCCCCTTTGGACTTGATGGCAACCACCATACCAAGTCACTCTCCCCCTTTGACATCAAGGGCAAAGGGCGGACCAAGATATTCTCTTCCTTGGTATATACCTTCTGCTGTCCATACTCCCCCTGAGTACCTGCTGAAATCTCTGAATGAGCTCCCCCTTTGTATATGTCAAAATGTATCAATCCATCCATGCTCCCTCTGAGAAAATGAAAGATTTAGGACCAGCACTTCATTCAAAATCATGACTATCATTCATCATATATGATCTGCACCATAAGCATCAACATCTAAACCTGCAATACCATTCCTTTGATCAACCAACAGGATATATCATTTAGCTACATAAGCATCATCACAAACTTCTAAACACAATGCCAACAATGCATTTTTTGAAGTATATGCTCCCCCTGAGCCAGTGCCAACCATCTCTTATCATGACCGAACCTTTCGCTGAGTCTATTTTGCTGCCCTTTCTCCTGATCTCCATATACGCAACTCTGCAGCCTATAACTCGCGTATATACACGACTTATCTTCATTATATCAGCGTATGCAAGATGGAATACTAAATTTCTTCACTTTTAGTATCCCCTGTGTCTGTTATGTTAGCTAACTGAGTTATGTCACACCTTTCTGTCTCTAATTCTGTCTTCTGAAACTGTGATGATGTATGGTCCTTTTGTTTTGAACTTTGAAATTTTCTCTTGCATTCCCTTGCTTTATGTCCAAGTTTGTTGCATGAATAACATCTTACATATTTTATGTTCCTTCTGTTGCAATCAATTGCTTTGTGTCCATATGCATTGCAGGCAAAGCAATATCCTCTGAAGTACCTGGGATGTGATGATCTTTTGTGATGATCTTGAACCATTCTACTTCTACATCTGGCTGCAACATGTCCAAGGTTATGACATACATAGCATTCAACGTTATTCAGTGGAGGAGTAAAAGTATCATTCCTTGATTGTTGATGGGGATGACTTCTCAACTCCTTGTTGATCATTTTGGATTTCTCTTTGGAGTTCCTTGCCTCACCTTGTGAACTGGATTCACCTTCAACAAATTCATGAAAGCCAAGACCAGTCTTGATACTAGGGGATCTTTGACTACCAAAAATTTCATCCAAAATCTTAGTACTATCTTGAAATCACAACAATTTATCCTTTTCTTCTAATTTACCTTTTAAGATATTTACCTCAACCTGATGTTGTTCTTCCTTTTTCAGAT
>APFE030057288.1:17352-53092 GCA_000404065.3 Pinus taeda
ACTCTGCAACAACCAGTAGAATCAACAGCAACCTGAAATACCAAATCTCATAAAGCATACACTACTTTACTATACCAAAACCGCGTGTATATGCGCTTTCCCCTCATACAACCCGCGTACAGATCTAAAGATAATTACTTGTACCTTCGCTATTATATCAACCCAATCCAAGCAGCACAAATCGATAACCAGCACTACTAGATCTTCGCACTTTGTCAGACCTTCGTTCCTTGCTCTCCATTTTGCCTAATGATCTTCTCCTTATATAGGTTAGGCTTCTCTCAATACCATGGTCCAAAACCATGTAGAAACAATACCATGAACCCAATACTTGGGGTCGTCACTTTGGACCAAATACTATGGACTAAATACCACGAACCAAAACCATGATTTCCAACATGTACGCACCTTTACTCTTATTAACCCATGTGTATACGCGTACGCTCCTTCTGCTTCGCTAACCTGCGTATATACGCACTTTCTTCATGGTCAACCTGCGTATATCTCTTTATTTACCTGCTGCACTATGATCTGTCCTCTGAGTGAGCTGCCATCACCTGTATCATTCCTCTGAGTGAGTTGCCATCAAGGACAACACCTGAATCATAATGCCAACATAAAGTAACTTTAAAACATAATTTACATGTTCTTTTTGAAAAAGTAACTCAACAAAACGAAAGACTTGAACTCAAGACTTATATTCTCATAAAATAACTTTGGACCAAGTGAGCTAGTTTAAAAGGTCAGTAATTTTTGGAAAAGAGGAAGGGTTTTTTTTTAGTCACCAGAGTTTTGGGGTGCGTGCTTACTTGAAAAAACTCTTTTTTGCCTACAAAACAAAACCACAAAATCCAACATGAACGTACAAAAAAAACAAGCCTTACATCTTGAAGTTAGCTTTCGTCGACAACTAAATATTTTCCTTGTTGTTTCTGATTTTCTGAGATCACACTAAGGCGTGGTGGAAAAGAGAATATGTATGAGAAAAATCCTTCCTTTTTGTTTCTAATTTGCCCAGATCACACAGAGTCGCGGGGCAAAGAGCATACGTAGAAATGAAAGGTATAGATCCGGTAATAAAAAGCAAAGAAATAAATAAACCGAAATAAACAGAGAGAAAATAACTAAAAAATGCAAATAAACACTGTATACCTCCAGATCTTAAAAGTGACGTAGCTAGGGCTACCAGAAACCTTTTCACATAAAACGAAAGGGGTTCCTCATTGGAATAGATGCTCCTAACACAATAGAGTAGTCCTCTTGGATCGAAAGCGGTTAGAAATAGTAGCTCTAGGAAACAACAGTCGGATGCAGTTCTACCGACTTCAAATTTGGATCACCAACGGATGCAACCCTCAAATAGCTCTGATACCATGTAGGAATTTACAGGATAATTTCCTCAGACAGAACACCAAAGGACACCGCTCACAAATAGATCACAGATTAGTACACCAATATTCTTGACGTGGTTAAAACCCTCAAAGAGGGAAACACTCTGTCACCTGAGCCAACGTGGCCACTTCAAGCAATTTATTAATAAAAGAATTAAAATTTACATAAGCTTCTCTCATGAACGGTTAACCTACAAATCACCCTCCATGATCTTTAAATAGAGGTCATGGACCAATCAGGTGTTAAGTCATAGATCAAGTGTCGGTAATATCGAGGAGAGAATGAACCGTCATATCACTTCATGTCTAGAACATACCGTGACTGTCGGATTGTAAGTTACAGGAGTACATAGTAAAGAAACACACTTTACCTAACTCTACACTATACCAAGTTATACTTAACTATTTCCTATGTGTTGGAATATCCTAACAAAGCCCTTTGTTTCAGAGGAGCAGAGTAATATATGTATTCCGTTCGAAGTAATTGAAAGGATTTAGAACGACTTTTGTGGGCTGAGAGAGATGATCCATTGCTTCTTGTTGCACCTCCTGATGATCTATACTTTCAAATAAAACCGTGTACAATCCACTAGATTCGAACTAGCTCATGTAGAATCCTTGTAGAAACTCCAATAAATCTAGAATTCTAGTTAAATTAAACACAAGTAATTTGCTGATATTTAAGAGAGGAGAGAAATAATTTTCTCCATAAATCAATGTATTAAATTAATAAACAATAGTAATACATGAGCAACCAAACCTCTAATCCCAAAGGGAGGTGGTTATATAGAAATTGCCGAATCTAGAAAACTAGGAAAAACTAGTAAAAAACTAGAAAAGGCTAAGAAAAGCTAAAGGGAGGCCTAAAATAGCAACAACGACTCAAGAAAACCTATGCTAACTATTAGCCACGAGGAAAGCATGAGGAGGGGCGCATTTCCCAAGGAAGGAAACCTTAAAACATGTTAAAATGGTCCGGGGGACCAAATCCCTTGATTTAAGGGGGAATCTTCATGTGGGGCTCCAATCCTCAAATAACTCAAGTGGATGAGGTGTACTTAGGTGTGGACATGAACTTAGAAGTCTAAATGGTTTAGGAAAGTGGTTGGACCAATATTTCCATAATATTAAGCCTTTAAAGGCAAAAAACAAGGGAAAGTTGGTCCACTGAGCTAGTTCACCAAAAACCAAGTGTGAACATGATTTTTAGTGCATGTGGCTAAGTCAAGGATACTTAGGCTAAAAAAAATGTAGGTGTTAGGATTATATTCCAACAAAGTTTTTTTTTCATGTCTTGAGCTGCGTTTCTATTGCTTTTTGTATTTCGCTTTGTGTGAGTGTTGTCTATTTGATTTCAATGAGCACTTGTTGTCGTTTCAATGTATGTTAGATTGTAGAAGCATTATTTCCGTTTTCATTCACATCCACTGTTGTTGCATGCATGACACTTTTTTGCACCAAAGGTCATCGTTGTGACAACCCGTTTCACACACATACATGTTTTCTCATTTTCTGAATCCTGCACTTGATGTTGGCATGTATGATCATTCACTCTTGTTTACACTTAGTTTCACCATGCATCCAGACTTCTCATGTTTTTAGTCCCCCGTCGGCGGGTCTGGGCTACCTTAGTCTAGGCCTTGCCTTGCCTTACTAGCATTATGCATTTCTGGAAGTGAAGGCTTTGCCTTCCCTCTAGAAATTGTGCAATTCTAGCCAAAAACTGAATTCTAGGCTTGCATTACGCAATTCTGGGAGGCAGTGCCTTGTTGGCCCTAGAAACTGCAAAATGCAGTTTGTTGGTTTACATGTCACTGCTGACTGAAATTGTGCATTTTTCAATTTTATTCCTCAGTAGGCCAGGCTAGACTATGCATTGTGTAGTTCCATAAGTTAGTCAACCTCCTGATAGCCCGGATTGTGCCTTTCACAGTTTTGGCAGTCTCCCAGCCCCCCTGAAAATTGTGCAATCTTCACAGATAGTCACACAGGTATGTTGCATGTCAGTCCTTTAGTTTGTTTTGGTTTTTGACTGACAAATTTCTTGTCATGAGTGTTTTTATGTCTCTAGGTATCACAGGTGTTCGTTTGCCTCCCAGCAGAACAGGTATGATGGCTTCCAGGAGATCAGATTCGAAGACACCGCTCAGAGCACAACTGGGGACGCAGTCAATCAAGTGTCTATGAACTTACTTATCTATGAAGATATCAAATTGTTCATGGACAAGGATATGAAGATAAAATGGTAGCAGCATCATAGCGAGCAGCACCTTCCACAACAACAAATGGTAGCACACCTGCATGTGACAAATGCAAGAGGAGGATTGTTGACAATGCAGAGGCGGAACAAAGTTGCAAGCTCAAGTAGATCCACCTGTGATGAAATCAACTTTGGAGATTGAGGCTATGAGCCGATAGCGCGACAAGAGGATTGTGTGAAGGTAGAGAGAGAAACATAGAAGGAGTTGCAGGTGCTGAAGCAGCAACTCAAGGAAGAACAAGAGTTGCACACACGAGAGGAGGAGTTGCAGCAGGAACAAGTACAATAGGAGGCACAACATCCACAAACTTATGAAACTACACCCATACAGGTTATGAACCCATCCAGTAGTTGGCATGGAGCACACAGGGTGAGTAGTGTTGTTGATCGCATGCAAGGGTATTCAGGAGCATGGATGTCATTGCATGCATGCATGTGATCCCACCCATTTGGCACACTCACTAAGGTGAAGACAAGAAGCAAGTCCGACTAGAGCTGAACATGTATTTTAAAAAGTTCATGTGCATGGTCACCAATACATACTCAAAGATTAGCATAGACACTATGCATTAATATGTTGCTAGTCCAGCTGCACTTAAGACGATGATGCACACATTATCAGACAAGTTGGACAGAGAAGCCATATCAGTGTACCCGGATGTAACGGAGGCAAGAGTTCATTTTCAACAGGATGTCACCATTAAGCACACAGACACCATCATGAACAACCAAGCTTGGAATTAGTTCACCATTGTCGATCATTGCAAGGATTTCAAAGATTTGGAATTCCCACAACTGTCTGAGTCTTAGTGATTTCTTGCATGGCTTGCTCAAGCCTATTTTGTCTCACATGGGTACATGTGCAGATTGGATGTAACATCTTGTAAAGTGGAATTCCAAGTGTCGATAGTTGAATGTGACAATTGTTCAGTAAAATTAGTTTCCTAAATTGCTACATAAATTATCAATCTGAGTATCGTAAACTGATGAAGTCTAGTGCACTATATGTGCTAGATAACCCTCCTTACCTCACTATTGTTTGTTTTGGGGTTTTTCTCTTTTGATTCCTAATGTTCTACAATGTAATCTACAAAATCTTAATCTACTGCTGCTAAGAATCTAGAGAAATGAAATGAGAGCTAAAGGTGCTTTAAGTCAAATTTGGAAGTAAAGTTTTAAACAAGAAAATGAAAACAAAGATTCTCTTCTTGCTATTATGATTGTTTCCAAAACATAAACTGAAAGGACTTCAAAACTACTATCTACTCAATTACAAAACCAAAGATTAAATGAGAAAATGAGATTGCAGCTATCTATGATAAACCAAAAATGAAATACTAGAAATAAGATTACCACTACTGTCTAATCTATTGCAAAAACTTAATGAACAACCGAAGATGGAATTGCAGCTAAACTAAGTGAAAAACTATAATTGAAAATGAAGTTGCAACTATTCTATTATGGAAGCAAGGCTAAATGAAGTACTTTTGTCACTCTGCTACACAATTTAGGGAGAACTACCTCCTTGTGATAGCGTTTTGAGAGATTTCATTCTTCATTAGTCTAAGAAAAGTAAACAAAACAATACAGAGAAAGACTCATTCATAAATGAAACATTTCACCACTTAGTTTGAAGATTAACCATCAACTGAAAGGGCTTTTGGAAATATTCATTTATAACATGAGCTACTAAACTAATAAGAAAATGGCATTGAACAGATTAATTCAAAATATAAAAACTAATTAACAACAAATGAAATGAATCAATTTATGCTACTAACATCAACCTAAAGCTACTGGTAAGAAACTAGAAAGCAGTGAAAACCAAAGAACTATTCTGTGCTGAAATGAAACTACTCTGAGTTAGTGAAAAGATGATACAAGCTGCATTATAAACAGAGTTAGAAAACGATTATAAACATTATGGAAAAACACAGTGAATTTACAATTGAACTATGAAAGACAAAACATAAATGAAATGTACCCTTGACCACGCAGGGGCCCTCTGCAAAGGTCTCGGATTATAAGCACTCAATCAATACACTAACAACGCTTCAGGTATCCATTGAAAACATAGTCTTTATATTAAAATAGAGAACTGAGTTCTTCAAACTACAAAGAATAAATTTTAACTACTATATAAGTAGAATTTGAACTTCTTCTGCGTTCTACACGCTGGTATTTATAGAAACATATACAACTATTTTGAAGAGAGAAATCAACTACAGCAAAACACGTAGACAGGCCAGTATGCAGAATTCTTGTCCCTAGTTGCTTGGAAACATAAATCTATGGTAGTGGCTTGTTAGATTCCATTTGCGCAAGTGGCATATGAAGTCTGTGGCCTTAGGAGACTACTTCGGATCTCATCACTGAGAAACGTGTGCAAAACAGAGTCCTATTTGCCATAGGTTTCTATAGTTGACTTCCCTTTGACCAGAGTCCTCTTCACCGATCTAGGCCAGATGGATAGGACACGATCCATGCTATGATGTTTCCAAGCTACCCATGTGGTCCTTTTCCTCTCTTGGCACCTGTAACCTACAAAAGCATGGAGATGGCTACGGAACAGTTGATTAGCTACAGAATGTGGCTACATACTGTCGCTAAAAGACAAAAACCTATTCAAATAGAAAACATAACAATATAACTTTTAAATCATTTAAATATGCTCCTTGACGCAATGTGTAATGGTTTTTGACGATAAGGATGTTTTTTTCATGGAAAAGAAAAGAAAGAAGGATGAGAAAGTTGCTTAAGGGAAAGGCAGTTTTGGAACTCAACATAACTTCACTGCGAGACTATTGCATGTCCTCATGTAATCAAAATTGTTAACTCCCTTCTCCTATTTCATTTTCTCCAAGACTTCAGCCAAAACATCCAACCTCTTCTTGCTTTTCTTTGCTGCAACTACCATCCTAGGCTTTCTCATGAGAAATCTATACTTGAGGTTAATGAGAGCCCTTTTTAGCTTCTTGTTTTCCCTTTTTATTTTTCTATTCTTCTTGTTCCATAGACCCATCTAAAGAATAGTGTTATCATGGATAATCTATCCAACTTTTTTTTTCTTTTAAAGCTTAATTTTCCCTTTGGATGTGCCTATTTAGAACCTCTAGCTCATAGATTTCCTGCTTAAGTGAGCTAGTCAAAGTCTCTTGTGATGTGGCTAGCTGCTCAGGGTTGGATGAAGTTCCTTGATCCACTGATGTATTCCTTTTCTCTAGTGACCCAATGTAATCATATATCTGTTGTTGGATTGGATCAATTCCTGGAGAGGTTCTCTTTGGGCTACTTTCAAAGTTTTTTTTGAGGAGAGTACTGTGGGCTCTACTCATATGAGATATTGTCTTGTGACTGAGTTGGAGTTTCTTGCCCCAAATCTATGAACCGAGTCTCTTTTGATTTTGCATTCTTCACTTTTCCCTTGAGTCTTGAACTTCTCCTCAAACTTTGGGAGCCTATGATTTCTTCCTCTATAACATGTCTTCTTTTCCCCTTCTCTTTCTCTTTATTGAACTGATTCTTGATGTTGACTAAGCTTTCAAAAAGTAATTGTTTATCCTCTGATGAAGGTTCAGGAGTATTTTTATGGATTTCCTCAACTTTTTCTTTCATCTTTCTCCTCCATTTTGTCTACTTTCTAATCTCTGTTAATGTTTCAGAGATGGGCTCTTCTTCACTGTTTTTTTTGAGCTGAAGTTTCAGGAGTATTTTGAATGGTGAGATTGATTTTCCTTCTACTTCTTTTCAGAGAACTTCCCTCAGGCAATTCTGGTGCATCTTGGAAAATGTTTCTGATCAAAAAGTTCTCCCATGTGTCTCCTACACTCTTTAAGTAATATTCAACTAAAATTTTTACTAGACCATGGTGATAAATATTGGTTTCTATGGCTTCCATTTTATTCTGAATAGTAATGGCCATTCTCCTCAAACTATTCAACAAGAAAAATGGGAGATTGATGGCTCCGTTTTCAAGAAAATTCATCAACAGTCTTATGTGATATACATACATGGAACCAAATCTTCCCTCGCATGTAATAAATTTTTGCAAAATTAATAACATGCTACTCCATTTACCCTTAAGTGCAGAGATGGGAATTCCTCTCCTAAAAACTGAAGTGTCCATACCTGGATTTTGGAGAATGAATTTCCAAGTTTCATCATGGAATTCTTTATTCTTGAACCACCTCTCTCCTACTATTGGTAGCTCGGTTGCTTCAGCAATAAAAGACTCAGTCACTGTAAACTTTATGTCACCAATCTCCATGTCCATTCCATCAAACGATCTAGCAAATGATTTGGTGATTTCTTTATGGTGACCATCAAATTTCTCAATGAAATTCAACCAACCATCTTTCTTCAACATTCCTTTCAACTAAGGATAACCTTCCAGGTACTTCACTCCTATGGGTTCAGTTCTGACGATGAGACCCATCATTTATGTTCTCTACTATTCTTCAAAATTCCCTTTACTGTCTGAAAATGAAGTGACTGTGTGAAGAAGAATGTGTATACGACAATGGAACAACTGGTATATGGAAGCATAGATAGCTATGGATATGGGGATGAAACGATAGAGATTATGATCATGAAATAACACGGCTGTACATACAGGGTATATGAAAATAGAGAAGTTGTATGCATGGAATACATGAAAACAGAGTGTGCAGAGGATATATGAAATGGAGTGGTTACACACGTAAACTGTGTGAAAAACAGAGTGACTACTACACATAGAGAATACAAAAACAGAATGAATGTGTGCTCAATGTAACAGAGTGTTTGTATACACAAGAAGGTTGCAGAAGTATAAGAGAAAAACTTGGTGTAATGAAAGAACAATAGGGTTTTGAAGAGTCGTATTCAAATGGGTTATGTCATGAATCTAACCGTTTAATAGGTGTGCTGGAGAATTACAGTTAAGTACGAGTAAAAAATAGGAATTGCATCATTAGACCGTTAGGCATTAAAGTCAGAAGGTGTGGTGGAATCATCACGAAAATCAAATCTCATAATGATAAATCAAGGAGTAGTGTGATTATACGAGTTATACAATCTATGTTTTGTATTTCTTTTTGAAATAAGTTTTTGTTCTTACCTCTAGAACCATACCTTCTGCTTGCTAATCTTTTGTTGTTTGCTTCCTCAGGTACTTAGATGTTGATATGTCTTCAAAAGTTGTTCTCTCCTCCATTACCTGCATATGAAATTTATTATGAACTGGCCTCTTTATTCTTGAACTGATGATCAGTTGCTGCACAGTCAGATTTTTTGCAGAATAGGATTAGCTACAGAACGGGAACAACTGCGGAACATGAGAACAACTGCAGAATGTAAAAGAAAGAATAAAATGTGACTTTATGAATGAATGAAATGGAGATGGTTGTGTGGGTGAAAATATGACAAAATGGAAAAATGAAAAATGGAGATGGAAGAAATGCTGGAGAAGAAAATTTTATTGGTGGAATATGGTAGTGGAGTGAAGTGAAACTTGCTGAAGTAAAACAGAATGAAATGAAATAAAACAATGAATTTTTTAGAATGCATAATGATTCACCATTTTTTTGGAAAATATAGGGTGTCAGAGTCTTCTAATTTTCATCCTGTATTTTTTGTATAAGCATGCCAATCAGTGATTGGTTTTCAACCTTATACAATTTTTTATTTTTTTGTTTAGATATGATGAAAAGAACAAAGACTAAGTTGGTGGAGAAGAAGGATTCTTCTTCACCAACTTCATTTCAGAATTATTTTGAAAGATCTTGATGAACTCCTCCTTTGAGATTGGTTTTTGATAAATTTTCAACCTATGACCATTCACAAGGAGAGGAGTTTGATTCTCATCTATTGTTTTGATTCTTACTGCTCCATTACTGAAAACTGTTTCAATCTCATATGGCCCAAGCCAATGAGTTTGAAACTTTCCTTGAAAATCCTTAAACTTTGAATCAAATAACAGTGCCCAATCTCCCTCTTGAAACCTTTTGTCCTTGATGTATTTTTCATGCCACTTATCCCTTTGTCGCTGAAATAGACCAGTTCTTTGAACAACCACTTATCTGATTTCATCAAGTTCATTTAACTGTTCCAGTCTACGCTTTTGAGCTTCTGATAAATCAATCCCCAACTGGACTGCCATCTTGAAAGTTTTGACTTGGAACTCTATGGGGAACGGGACTTTCTTTCCATAAACAAGTTCATAGGGTGTATGTCATGTTGTGTTCCTCCATGTAGTTCTATAGGCCCACAAGGTTTCAGGAAACCTTTCTACCCAATCTCTTCTATGTAAATGCACAATTTTGGTGAGGATTCCTTCAATCACTTTATTTGTAGACTCCACTTGACCATTTGCTTGTGGATGATAGGGAGTGGATTTCCTATGCTTGATCTTGTACTCTTCCATAACCCTCTTCATCATGTTGGATGTGAATTGAGCTCCCTGATCTGTCACAATTTCTCTTGGAACACTAAAGCGAGTAAAAATATCCTCAAAAAGAAAACTAACTACAAATTTTTCATTAGCAAAAATTAACGCTTTGGCTTCTACCCAGTTGGTGACATATTCAGTGGATACCAATATATACTTTTTCTACTTTGATGGAGGATTAATAGGTCCAATAAAGTCTAAAGCCCATTTTTCAAAGGGTTCGATAAGTACCTAAGGTTGTAATGGCATTTCATTTGAGGGGGAAGGTTTCCCTACCCTTTGGCAGCTGTCACACCTTCTGACATATTCTTTAGCATCTTTAAAGATGGATGGCCAATAATATCCTAAAGAAAGGATTTTATAGGTTGTCCTTTTGTCAAAAAAGTGTCCACCACACGGCTCATCATGACATGCTTTGAGAATATCAGGCATTTCATCTTCCTTGACACATATTCTGATCATAAGATCTGGCCCTGTTTTATACAATTCGTTAGTGATCCATGAATATCTTGCACTATCTTGAATAATATTTCTTTTCTCTCTAGGAAATAAATGTGAAGGTAACTTCCTTGTAACCAAGTAGTTAGAAACATTTGAAAACCAAGGAGTTTGAGTAGTTATTGCAAATAGATATTCATCAAGAAACTTATCCTCAACCGGAGAGTCTTCTTTGATATTTTGAATCCTGAACAAGGAATCAGCAACTATGTTTTGTTTTCCAGGTCTATCTAGCACAGTAATGTTGAATTCTTGCAAAAGTAAAAGCCATCTTGTAACTCTGCCATTAGTAATAGGTTTATTCATCAAATATCTAATTGCAAAGTGATCTGTATGAACAAAAGTTTCATAGCTTATTATATAGTGTTTGAACTTGTTAATTGCATGAACAACAACTAATAATTCTTTTTCAGTCACTGTATAATTCAACCCAGTGGGAGTCAAATTTTTACTTGTGTAGTAAATGGCATAAGGAATCAAATATTTTTGTCCCAATACAACTCCTAGAGCTGTATCTGAAGCATCTGTAGAAATATGGAAAGGAAGTTTCCAATTTGGTCCTCTTAAGATAGGTGCTTCAGATATTTTTTTTCAAGGTTTCAAATGCTAGTTGGAAATCAAGATTCCACTTGAACTCACAATATTTTGTAAGCAATTTGAAGAGTGGAGATGTGAATTTGATAAAGTTTTCTATAAACCTTCCATAATATCCTGTAAATCCTAGAAAACTTCTAACATCTTTTTGGCAATTTGGAATTGGTAACTTAGAGATGACTTCAACTTTTGATTTGTCCACTTTAATCCCATCTCCTGAAATGTGATGTCCTAAAACAATACCTTTTATAAACATCATAAATAATTTTTCATGGCTTAGTACCCAATGTTCAATGTGGACCACCTTCATGTCATACTTTCCACCATTACTAGACACATCAAACGTTGCATAACAACTCACACCAATAGAGCTAAACTCAGATTGTATGGAACAAGCCGCTACTAATCGGATCATGGACACACAGATCAAGAATAGTCACCAGAAAAATATCCAACTGTATCAGGTTGTCAAAGTTGGTCAACTCTTACACCAAGGCAAGTGGCTCACTAGGGACCAAGTTCAACAAAAGTTTCCCGTTCTCACGGAGGTACTCAACGCAACGAGGTCCATTTCTTCTTAAAGGGGGCAGACTGGTCCAGGTGAATATTGGTGTTCACCCACCTATTCCAGTTGAGCCCCCGCCATTGTACCATTATTTCTTTTAGTTTCCGTAATTATAGCACAATTTACTAATTTTGGCAGTTTTTTGGGTCCTAGACTTTCGGAGCCGTTTTGAGGCCCTAAACAGCGTTTTTTGGAAAAAGGGAAAACATTACTCTTTAACTTACATTTTTAGTCGAAATTTTATAGTCCTTAGATATTTTTTCTAACTAGGTATCGTGTGCATCAAACGAAGATCATATGCCAAAGTTACAGCCTCGGGAAGTTGATGTACCAATTTACTCCAATGGGGCCCATAGTTTTGGCACTTCACCTCCTAGGGTTAGGTTTTTGGATGTTTAGGTTTTTTTGTTGCTTCTCAATAATAAATAGGCCTTTGAGCCTCATTGTAACATAGTTCATAGGCATGTAGCCTCCACATTTCTTCTCAAAGATAAGCTACCATCACCCGAGCTAGTTTATTTCCATTCTATATGTAAGCATATTTCAGTTCTTTGATATTAATGAAATGAAGTTTTATTTCTACTGCATATTTGTGTTTATGTTTATATATGTATTATGTTGCGTTCTTGCATAAGTCCAGATCAATATTACAATGTTTCTTCTTGTGGTGTTATCACATGGCACACCTTGCCAACTTTTTGTTTGTTTCCCAAAAATTTCAGAATGCCATAACTTCTTCATATGACATTTTTTTAACTTCATTCAAGTGTCCTTGGAAACCTCTCAATTATCTCTTCAACATGGAGATCTTTTCATCATTTTTTGAAAACGGTTTTTTATTGATCATGAGGATCCACCTAGATCAATTCTCCCCACTAGAAGCTTTTGGACCACTAAAAGTCTAGTTTACTTAATAAATAAGTGAGGGTATAGATCCCTCACTTTCCCAATCTCTATCTATCATTCTTTTCTTGGATCTACCCCTTTAAGACTCACTCAAAGATACTCCACATCACCCCTCCTTGAATTCCTTATCTTTCTATCAAGGATAACATCTTTATATTATTAATTTAAGTATTCAGGAGAAAATTCATCAGTAGTAGGAATTTGACCTCTCTTGTCTTGATCCACAATCATAGGAGGTTCGTATAACTTCAAGTTATCAATGTTTGCAACTAAATATATTTGCATATATAGTGGTAAATCTAGATGAAAAGCATAACACCTATTTTCTCCAAAATTCTAAATGGACCATATCTGATTAGTTTAAGTTTCTTACCTTCACCTTTCAGTCTTTCCTTGCTGATGTATAACCAAATTTATTTACCAACTTGAAATTGATGATCCACCTAATGATTATCATGCATTTCCTTTTACTTGGCTTGGTTCTTCTCTAGTTTTCCATGTGCTGTTGATGCACCATTTGGATTTTCTGAATACATGTAATATTCCTAATTAGCCATGGCTAATTGGAATATTCGATTTTGCTCAAATTTTGCCTTTTATAGTTATTTATAAATAAATAAATAAAGTGAGAAAAGAGGACATAACTCACTTTTAGAATAAAAGTCACTTCCTAGTAAGCACAACGTTGTGACTTAAAGGGGAGCCAAGGGGGCCAAAGGGGGACACAGAGATGGAGCCCACGCAGACACTTGGAGGGACTGTGCAGAAGGGAAGAAACATGTGGCAAGAGAGGAATCACGTTGGAGGAGGTGAGATTTGGGATTGAGAGAGGCAAAGGCTATAAAGGAGAGAGAAGCCCCCTCATTTTTTGATTATGTGCATTGTGAGCTAGTCATTTCGACTTATAGCACACTGGCTGTTTAGCTAGTCTGCAGCACTATTTAGTGCATCGAGTGTCTCCATTCGGAGATCTCACCCTTAGCCCTGGGGGAATTTGAGTGCCTACTCGGGCAAGGTATTTCCACTAGTATTTTGTAGTAGTTTCAACAACATTTTGGGCAGGAGGATTGAGCATCTTGGGATGACTGTGCAACACTAAGAGGGATGACTCAGTTCTTTCTGGCAGGAGTTTTGGATTAGGGTTTTGCAGGAGGATTTATGCTGGGTGATTGAGCAGGGGACCAACCCATGCATATTGGAGGATTTTTGGTAGAGTTTTAGGCAGAGTTCTAGAGGGGTTTCTTCAGTGACAGCACAGAGCATTGAGGGACTACGCAGATCCCCAAGGGGGTGATTTCTGGAGGTCGGCCATTTTAGAAAAGCTTTCTAGGTTTTTCTGGGGTTCTTGAGTAGAGTCCGATTCTAGAATTTCAGCCTTTTCTAAGGAGAGGAACAGCCCCAAACTCTCATTTGATTTCAGAAACAACAACACGACAGTTTTCTAGCAACTGGGACGGAGTTCAGAGAAAAACCATTCCTTTGTTATTCTGAGTGTACTTCTTCACTTGCCCTGTGCAAGTTGAGGTGCCATCTTCCTCATCACCTCCTGTACTCATTTTTCTACTCAGTATAATAAAATGGCTTAGTATTTTTCACTTCATTTCTTGAGTATCTGTTTATATTTCATTTATACACTATTATTGTTGCAATTCTGTTATTATATCTCTGTGATTTTCTCGACTACTATACCACTCGTACATTTTTCTGGTTGAGACTTTGCTGGGGTTTAAGGAATATTATGGGTTAGGGATATTACAATGGTATCAGAGAATAGATTTGGCTTAGCCTGTGGAGCTAGCAATCTATGACATCGGGGGAAAAACCCTACATCTGTTATAGAGGTAGGAGATATAAAGACACTGGGCATACATTGGAGAATACCTATGGAGAGGGAGACTGTGTTCCGATGGTGGATGCAGAATAGGAGGAGCCTGTGGTGGACGTAAAGTAAAGGGATCCGATGGCAGACGAGGACGAGAAGAGATTTGTGGATATGCTCCTCAAATTAGTGCAGGATCTGTCGAGGCAGATCGAGGTGATAGGGTAGAGATTCACAACAGTAGAGGCCAGTCAGCGTGAGAGCCCATGGGTTTTTCAGATTGGTGAGGGATCGGGTGCATCCCATCATTTACCAGAGCAGCGTGATACTACGCAGCAGGTAGCCTCACATGCCCCTAAATGCTCTACCATGCCTACATTCTTAGGAGCAGACACGGGGGTCGGGGCCCAGTAGGAGGCAGAGCCTGACCATATGGGTGATTATTTTGCAGAATACCAGGCCTATGGGCAGGATTTCAAGGATTCCCTTTCATTCAAAGACTTTGTTCAGCTCCAGCAGGATAGTAAACCCCACGACCATCATAGAGGGAACTAGCATTACCATGATGGTGACACCCACCGTGCAGCGAGTAGATTCCACTTGCCTAGGTTTGATGGTTCATCAAACAGTTTGGCGAAGTCTTGGGTGGAGAAGCTGGACATTTATTTCCAACTCAACCAGATGTTGGAGACAGAGGCCATCAAGGTGGCAACATTGCATTTGAATGGTGAGGCTCAGGATTGGTGGTTTCATGGGATGGTTACAATTAGACACTCCACAGTGATGACATATGTTGAGTTCACCAGGAGATTGATGGAGCGATTTGATCGGAGGGATCCAGAGCAACATTTTGTTGAGCTAACAAGGCTCAAACAGATAGGGAGCCCAGAGACCTACATTGCAAATTTCTTGAGGGTCTCAGTGATGGTGCCAGATCTATCCATGGCACGGAGAATTTATATGTATGTTGAGGGGTTAGCAAAGCCACTCCAGGGTTTAGTCCGATCCACTAGACTAGCCACACTCCAGGATGCCATTAGCAGGAACTGGGACTTACAGGATGTCTTACCCAAGACCCGGACACCTTACCCCCAGAGACAGACTTTCCAGTCTAAGGGGAAGGATGTGAGGACTCCACCTCCAAAGGGGAATCCAGGATGAGCATAGATTGACAATGATTCCAGGAGGGAGCTGAAGAAGAAGCAGTTGTGCTTCATCTGTCAGAAGCTGTGGGCACCAGGACATAGATGTGCTGCTGGCAGAGCACATTTTATTAAGGTCTTCTCCGAGAGTAGTGGGGAAGAGGATGATGAGGATGATGTGGAGGTAGGAGATAGTCAGGCCGTGTAGGGATCTTTTCCACCTCCATCGCCAGCAGTAGGTGGTGCATCTTTTGCACCTACCGGAGGGGCCCTTGCAGCATTGCAAGGAGTTCCCAAGTATCTGATGCTACGCGTACGGGGGACAGTACGTGGCCAGCGAGTATCAATTTTGGTTGACAGTGGGGCAACCCACAACTTCATCGATGCACAGATTGTTGAGCAAAGAGGTATACGGACAGAGAGCTTCGATAGGTTTTTAGTCTTGGTCCTAGGAGATCAGACCATGATGTGTGCTCATTATGTTCCAGAGCTATCAGTGACGATGGGCACTTACACACTGACTAACCACTTTTTCATGGTCGATATTCCGGACACCAATGTGATACTGGGGGTTCAGTGGCTTATCCTCTAGGGAAGGTCACGATAGATTGGAAGACCCTAGATATGGAGTGGGATGATGAGAAGACAGGGAGGCATGAGAAGATACGGGGATAGCACACATATCCACCTCATACTATTTCGGCTCATCGGATGGAGGCAGTCTTCTGGAAGGAAGACATAGAGTGGGCAGTGAAGCTGCGTGCATCAGAGGCAGGGACTACATGACAAATGGTACATCCAGAGATATAGTCCATCCTTGACTGATATGCCATAGTGTTTGGGGAGATTCCACCAGGACAACCACTGGACTTGGGGTTTGAGCACACCATTGAGCTTGAGCTGGGTATTCAGGAAGTGATTACTACCCCCTATAGGCATCCCAAGGCCTATCGGGATGAGATTGAGCGAGCCATTTAGGAGTTGCTGGCTCTTGGGCACATTCGGCCGAGCACGAGTCCTTTTGCTTCTTCCGTGGTGTTAGTGAAGAAGAAGGACGACACATTGAGAATGTGCATTGACTGCAGGGCCCTGAACAAGAAGACACTGAAGAATAGGTACCCCATACCCAGGATCGACGAGTTGATGGATGAGTTGAGGGGAGCATGGTTCTTCTCAAAGATTGATTTGAGATCTGGGTACCATCAGATTCGTGTGAGGGAACAATGCATTCCCAAGACTGCCTTCAGGTGTCACTATGGGCACTTTGAGTTCTTGGTGATGCCCTTTGGGCTAACCAATGCCCTCGTTACATTTCATTATTGCATGAATCACATCTTCCGTAGTCACTTGAGGAAGTTTGTGTTGGTATTCTTTGATGATATCCTCATTTATAGTAGGACTTGAGAGGAACATCTCCAGCATATAGAGACAGTGTTGTGTATCTTGCAGGGGCAGCAGTTCTATGCCAAACTCTCCAAGTGTGAGTTTGGGTTGACGGAGATTTTGTACTTGGGACACATCATAGCTGTGGATGGAGTGAGAGTCCACGAGGAGAAGATCGGGGCCATCAAGGAATGGCCAAAAGCAAGGAATGTGACAGAACTTCGAGGATTCATTGGCATTTGCACCTACTATCGAAAGTTCGTCAAGAGTTTCTCACAGCTTGCTGCACCCTTGACAAATTTGACGAGGAAGGGGGCATTCAATTGGACAGATACAACGCAGCGAGCCTTTGATAGGCTCAAGGAGAATATGAGCAGCTGCCCAGTGCTTGCACTACCAAATTTTACGTAGCCATTTGTTTTGGAGTGTGATGCATCAGGAGAGGGGATCAACGCAGTATTTATGCAAGGAGGACACCCTATAGCCTTTGAGAGCCGGAAACTCCTTCCGCATGAGAGGTTGTATTCTATATATGACAAGGAGATGCTGGCCATCATGCATGCATTGGCCAAGTACCGGTAGTATTTGGCAGGTAACAAGTTCAGGGTGAGAACTGATCACAACAGCCTCAGGTTCTTTTTGGAGCAGAAGCAGCTACAGGAGAGGCGACATAAGTGGATCAGTAAGATCCAAGCATATGACTTTGACAGTGAGTATGTCAAGGGTAAGAATAATGTGGTAGTAGATGCCCTTTCACGTAGACCAGCCACATTGTCTCTTATGAGCTTGGATATAGACTGGAGGGCTCAACTCTTAGTAGAGTACTCCAAGGATAAGTTTGCATGTGAGGTTTTGGATGGGCAGGTGGCAGATGATAGGTACAAGGTGATCGATGAGATCATCTATTATAGGGACTGGATCTTCCTGACTGAGGGGTCTCAGCTCAAGAAGAAGATACTACAAGCATCACATGATTCACCGTTGGCAGGCCATCAGGGGTTTACCAAAAGCTACAGGGCTATTAGAGAGAAGTTTTCATGGAAGGGCCTCAAGGAGGACGTACTCCAGCATATCCGGGAGTGCGATGTTTGCCAGAGGAACAAGGGAGAGACGAGCCGTCCCGCGGGATTATGGCAGCCGCTTCCCATTCCTGAGGGGAAATGGGAGAGTATTTCGATGGATTTCATCACAAGGTTGCCCATGGTACAGGGCAAGGGTTGTATCTTTGTCATCGTTGATCAATTGACAAAGTACACACATTTTTTACCATATCCGCACACTATACAACAGCACAAGTGGCCGAGCTATTCTTCAGAAAGATCTTCAGGCTACATGGTCTTCCTAAGACCATCGTCAGTGACAGGGATAGCTGTTTCATGAGCGGGTTTTGGCAGGAGCTTTTCCAGTTGGTGGGGACGGAGTTGACACCGAGTACCAGTTATCACCCACAGACGGATAGGTAGACAAAGATAGTTAACAAGTGGAAAGAGGGCTACTTGCATAACTATGTCAGTGGGCAGTAGCGAGCATGGCTGAAGTGGCTACATTTGGGGGAGTACTGCTACAACACTACACATCACATGTCCATTGGTATGTCACCATTCTATGCCTTATATGGGTATCATCCTTTATCTTTTTCTGATGTGATGTTTGGTTATAGCAAGGCTCCTAGAGCTAAGATTTGGATCCAAGAGAGTTAGGATATCCTCTGAGCTCTCAAGGATAACATGGCTACAGCGTAGAACTAGCAGACGATGTATGCCAATAGGGGTCAGGTGGAGAGATAGTTTGAGGTAGGGGACATGGTCTACCTATGATTACAGCCATATTGACAGTCATCACTGAAGTAGAAGGGGGTTGAGAAGCTCAAGCCCCGCTTTTATGGGCCATACAGGGTGATATGCAGGATTGGACAGGTTGCATATGAGTTGGAGCTGCCCCAAGGCCAGCAGATTCATAATGTTTTTCATGTATCATGCCTGAAGAAGGCATTGGGGCAACAGGTGACAGTGACAGATGAGCTACCACCCGTGGAAGATGAGGGGCATTTGGTGTTGCAGCCAGAGGCTATTATTGACACCAGGGAGAGACAGCTGTGGAGCAGGATGGTCTGGGAATTCTTGGTGAGGTGGAAGAATTTGTCGGATGAGGATGCCACTTGGGAGAGTGAGAAAATCTTGCAACATCCATCACTTCAGTTCCTTGAGGACAAACAACATTTTGTCGAGGGACACTGTAATATTCCTAATTAGCCATGGCTAATTGGAATATTCGATTTTGCTCAATTTTTGCCTTTTATAGTTATTTATAAATAATAATAAAAAGTGAGAAAAGAGGACATAACTCACTTTTATAATAAAAGTAACTTCCTAGTAAGCACAACATTTTGACTTAAAGGGGAGCTAGGGGAAGGGGGACGCAGAGATGGATCCCACACAGACACTTGGAGGGACTGTGCAGAAGGGAAGAAACACATGGCAAGAGAGGAATTATGTTGGAGGAGGTGAGCCTTGGGATTGAGAGAGGCAAAGGCTATAAAGGAGAGAGAAGCCCCCTCATTTTGATCATTTGATTATGTGCATTGTGAGCTAATCATTTCAACTTATAGCACGCTAGCCGTTTAGCTAGTTTGCAGCACTGTTTAGTGCATCGAGTGTCTTCGTTCGAAGATCTAACCCTTAGCCCCAAGGGACTTCAAGTGCCTGCCGGGCAAGGTATTTCCATCAGTATTTTTGCATTAGTTTCAGCAGCATTTTAGGCAGGAGGATTCAGCATCTTGGGATGACTGCGCAACACTAAGAGGGATGACACAGTTCTTTCTGGTAGGAGTTTTGGATTGGGGTTTTGTAGGAGGATTTATGCTGGGTGATTGAGCAGGGGACTAGCCCTTGCATATTGGAGGATTTCTGGTAGAGTTTCAGGTAGAGTTCTAGAGGGGTTTCTTTAGTGGCAGCACAGAGCATTGAGGGACTACACAGATACACAAGGGGGTGATTTTCGGAGGTCGGCCATTTCAGAAAAGCTTTCTGGGTTTTTTTGGGGTTCTTGACTAGAATCTGATTCTATAGTTTCAACCTTTTTTGAGGAGGGGAATAGCCCCAAACTCTCATTTGATTTTGGCAGTAGCAGTGGCATGCAGTTTTCCAGCAGCTGGGACATAATTTAGGGAAAATCCATTCCTTTTCTATTCTGAGTGTACTTCTTCACTTGCCCTGTGCAAGTTGAGGTGCCATCTTCCTTATCACCTCCGGTACTCATTCTTCTACTCAGTATAATAAAATGGCTTAGTATTTCTTGTTGCATTTCTTGAGTATCTGTTTATATTTCATATATACACTATTGTTATTGCACTTCTGTTATTATATCTCTATGATTTGCTCGGCTACTATACCACTTGTACGTTTTTCTGGTTGAGACTTTGCTGGGGTTTAAGGAATATTCTGGGTTAGGGATATTACAATACATTTCATAGATTTGTCCACATCATTGTGTCCATCTACCATAGTATCTTTTCCAAAAGAAAAATCCAAAGGAGACTTAGGAAAGTGTTGAAAACAAGCTTCAAATAGATATTTTTGTTTGGAATAATGCAGGGCATGGTTGTAGAAATGATGCATTACTATAGCGGTTCATCCCAAAGCTTAGGATGTTTGTTGTAGTATCCTTGGAGTAGATGCACTACTATTATGTTTACCACCTCTATCTATCCATCAGTTTTTGGATGAAATTTCGTGCTCTTCTTCAACTTAGTGTCCATTAATCCTCACAAAATGGACCAAAACTCACCAAGAAAATGAGAATCTCGATGTGATACAATAGACGTGGGTAACCCAAAATAAACCCATGCATGCTAAAAGAACATGTGTGTAGTTTGTTCAGAAGTTCTCTACTTCTTATAAAGCATTGAAAGACACATTTTTTTGAACTTATCCATTACTACATAAAGTAATGATGACCCTTTCTATACACAGGAAACCCTCTCACAAAATATATAGACACGCTTTCCCATGGATGAGAAGGTACAGGAAGTGGTGTATACAAACCCACTTTCCTATTACTTGGTTTACTTGTAGCAGATAGAAAACATCATTTTACATACTTTGATATAGTTTCATTCATTTGAGGCTAGTAACAATACCTTTGTAGTTGAGCCATTGTCTTACCTAACCCAAAATGTCCAAAAATAAGAGAAGTATGAGCTTCCCTAATGACATAAATTATTTCATACCCAAGAATGCATAATTTACATAGATGATAAAGTAACTTGTTGTATATGTGATAATTTATTTCTTCCATCTAATTATCATGATTTAATGCTTTATATGCATCCTTAATGTCTTCATATTTAATGTATTTTTGAACATAAATGTTATGAGATACATAATTATGCTATAGAATAATGGATGCATTTGTAGGAGGTCTTGACAACATGTCTACAACTTTATTTTGTGTACTCTTTTTATATCTAATAACCAAGTGAATTTTTTGTAAAAATCCCATCCATCTAAAGTTCCTTGATCCTTGTAGCTTTGTTTGTGATTTGAGAATTGTAATGGTTGATGATCAATGTGTATGATTGTTTCTTTACCCATTAAGTAATGTTTCCATTTTTTACACTTTGAACTAAAGCATATAGTTATTTATCATAACAAGGATAGTTAATTACCACTTTATTGAAGGTCTCAAAGTGGTAGAATATTGGCCTCCTATGTTGTATTAGTATTTCTCCCATGGCATACTCGCTTGCATCAGTTTCAATTTCAAATTGTTATTGTAGATTTGGAAATGCCAACATTAGTGTGGTGCTTATCTTTCCTTCAAAGTGTAGAAAGCCTCTTGTTTCTTTCCTCCCCACTAAAGTAACTATTTAACACTTGTCAAATCATGTAAAGGAGCTTGAATAGCTGAGAAGTTAGCAATAAAATTCCTCCAGTATTGGGCTGCTCCCATGAATCTTTTAGAATTTTTTTAACTTCTGTTAAAAAATTGGGCTTGGTCAAATTAAAATAATTTCTACTTTAAATGGATTTATCCTCAATTCTCCACCCCCTACAATATATCCCAGGTTGCTAAAGATGTTTTTCCAAATTCACATTTTGACATCTTTAAGTACGATTTATCCCTTCTTAACACATATAATACATGCTTAGCGTGCTTAACATGATATTCCCAAGTCTTACTGAAAATAATAATGTCGTCTAAGTATACTATAACAAATCATCAATGAATGGTTAGAACACATCTTCATTGCCTCCATGAAAGTGGTGGGGGAATTACAAAGGCCAAATTTCATTACTTACCATTCACATAATCCTTGTTTTGTTTTAAAAGTGGTTTTCCACACATCGCCTTCAACAATTCTTATTTGATGATAACCACTTCTTAAGTCTAACTTAGTGAAATAAGTGGCATTCTTTAATTTATATAACAAGTCATCAATGTGAGGAAGAAGGTAACGATTTTTTACCATGATTTTTTCAACACTTGAAAATTTAGGCACATCCCCCATGTACCATATTTATTTGGTACTAATACAATAGGTGATCCACATGAAGAGGTACTTGGTTTAATGATCCCTATGTTGAGTAATTCTTGAACCTACTTCTTGATATCAACATTCTCCAATAATGACAACTTATACACACTAGTTTTAGGAAGTGAGACATCTTACTACAATTGTATCTCATGTTCTATCTCCCTTTTTGGAGGAAATCCTTTACGCTCCTAAAACATTTCATCATATTTAGAAATAATTTTCACTAAGTCATCTTTAAACATAGGGTCACACCCTTTAAAAGCATCAAATTTATCAATATCCTTAGCATTTACAATCATAAGTACAAAGTTCTTTCTAGGATTTAGAAGTATCTTCATTTGGCTTGTGTTAACAAGAGATAAGTGAGCCTTCATGTAATGACCTCTCACAACATATTCAATTCCATATTTGAAGATATGGAACTTGTTCTCCTCTTTATAGAAGATGGTTTTCTTTTCATAAATATATGGATTACCCAATATAATCCTACAAAAGTCAAGCGGCACTACATCCAATTAGACCTCATCTATAAAGTTGGCAGTGATTGCAAATTTGAGTTCAAATTGACTAGTTGCTTGCGATTTTGCATTATTACATGCCCATCTCAAAGGGTAAGGTTTTACACAAGGTTTAGTTTATAAGCCTAATTTCTTGACAATTTCTTCAGATATAAGATTTACTTTGGAATCACCATCAAAAAGTTTGTTGACGTTACTATGATTTGTTATGACTCTAATATGGAAAAGCTCACTTATTTTTCTTTCATCATGTTTAATTTCAACATTAGGAGAATAAATAGAATATCTAGAACTATAATTAGAAGATGATATACCTTATAGTCCTACGATTGCAATCTTAGTTTCATCAGATGAGTTAGATCTGAGATCTCATTGAACCGCAACAATATTCTTTTTCTTCCCCTTCTTTCTAAACTTCTTTGACCTTAGTTCTAGATACATATTCCAACAATGATCCTCATCATGTCCATTCTACAATGAGAAAATGTAGGCTTTTCACCCCCTTTATTTATGGTATATGTTTGCTTCCCTCTACCCTTTCCTTTTGACTTTCCTTAGTAAACATAGATGACTTATTCAAGAAATCATCACAAACATTCCATTAGAGAAATTTTGAGGTCTAAAATGGGCCTCAAAACAACAATGTACAACCAAAATCAGATTTATAATAACCAATAGGATTCAAGATGATGATACCAACCATGGGGGATGATTCACCATTTTTTGAGTAAAAAAATATAAAGATTTAAAAAAGTAAAATAAAAAATAAAAAATAAAAAAACTACTTTTTCAACATATCTCCCTATAGTTTTACTCAAATTTTGAGCAGGATCACTCATTGGATGTGTAATTTAATTATTCGTCAAATGAATAGCCATGTCGCATACTTTCGATGAACCCTGCTACATGAAAAATGTGAAATACATGAAAAATGTGATTGCAATCACATTTTTTTTTATGTATTTCTAATTTTTCTTGTAGAAAGGTCCATTGAAAGTATGCAACATGGGTACTTATTGGATGAGGAATTCAAGTTTTCATCCAAATAGTTCTCATGCTCAAAATTTGAGTAAAATCATAGGGTGATAAGTTGAAAATATGAGTTGAAAAGTAGTTTTTTCTTTTTTCCTTCTAAAATTTGATGATGTAATGTAATCTTATTTTGTTATTTCCACTATTATTTTATATTATTCCTTCGGAGGCCCATTTTAGACCTAAAAATTTCTTTAACTTTCCCCTAGTTCCCAGTTGTGTTGATTGAACACAAACTCCATCTAAGTTAGTTAGATTGAACATAAGGATGGTATGTCGAAGATAACTATGTAAACCACCAATGTACTTAATAAAAGTTTCTTGGGTATATAACGGAATAACCAAAGTCAAAGTTTTCTTCTTAAACTCCATAGAGTAACTTTTAACACTCTTTCCCTTACCTTTCCTTAAATTTTTCCAATCCATTGTAGGTTGTTGCATGTATCCTAATCGATAAAATTGGTTTCTTAATGCAACAATGAATTCATATCGAGAAGAAATGGTTTTACCATTATGAAGGAGACCTTGTTGAGTTCAACTCTCCCACCAAATCAAGGCTATGCCACCTAGTAGAAGAGAGACAAGTTGGATCTTTGTGTTCTCATCTACAATCTTCTAAATCCTATAATAAACTTCAATCTGTCTGATCTTGCTATCCAACTTCTCTACATTATGTTCACCATCATACATGGGCAAATCAAACTTCACCTAGTTTTTCCTAAGGCAAATTAGACTCAGTTTTCTTAGAATGTTTCTTTGAAGCAGAAATGTCACTTGAGCGAGAAGAATATTATGATGGAGATCGAGGAGGATCACCATCTCCCTCCACTTTTATTGATGGGCCACTTTCATTGTTCTTCTTTTACTCAAGATACAATTCCTCCACCATCATCTTCATTGCCATGAATGCCGTATAGAAATCCTCTTTGGTATCAATTGGATTTTCTCCTTTTGATGAAACATTTTTTATATTTGGGTTGTATGTCTTGAACCAATTTCAGGTTTGTATTCCTCTAACAATCCTTCTCCTTATTTGAGCTTTTATTTTGTAATCATTCACACGTGCAAGTCCTGCCAAATGCGTTCTAATACCATTTCAAGTACACCCAATAAATATAAATAATTGCAATCTCTAGCTCACAAGTGAGAATGAGAGTGTTGATACTTTTCTAACCCCACACAAATATCAACAAACATTAACTTGCTCACATGCACATCCCCTATCCCACTTTCAAATTGAATGTGTGATCTACAAGGATAAAATCCATGTAATCTATCAAATGTTATATTTTAATTAAAAAATATTCCTCCACCTAGGTAAACAAGCAAGTTTATAAGCTTTGCTAACTTCAACAAGATGCAATGCCATGAACTTTATTAATCATAATTAATTCCAAAAGTGATGATAGTGAATAAAAAGGAAAACTTGGAAATTAGGATTATATGGAACAATAAGAGTTCATCAAACCTTGCATATATGACTTAAATCATTTGTTAATATAAAAAGAAACTTGTACATAAGAAAGCATTGTAAAGACTGTAAAATCCTTCTCAAAGCTAGCATGTAAAAAATGTGTTCTAAGATTTACTAAGTTATGTGTGCACATTAGTATATTATATTTGTCACTAAACTTATGGATTATATAATTGCTAATGTTTTAGATTCTATGCATTTGAGATCTTCAGAGTTGGACATGACGCCTCTTCATATTCCAAACCATGATAAAAGTATGAGAAAGAAGGGTTTAGAACTTAGAAGAAAACGTATTAAATGAGTATCAACCTTTAGTGAGACAAGAGAAAATGGCATTATAAATATGGAGGAAACTAGTGAATCACTGGCTTGTATGTCTATGAATGAAGTGTCACAAATTTTCGTGTCATTGACTTGAGAGAGGATAACTTAGATATAGTTATCAAGAAAGTTGTTGAAAATAAAGTGATCAATGGGAAATTTGTCAATGAGAGAATAAACGAGATGAAGTTGCAAAAAATTGGCATCACTCTTAAAGGTCACTATACACATTGCAATGGGTCTTGAGAGAAGGAGAGCACCTTTTGAGAATTAGTTAGTGTAGACTTTAACCCTGTATAGAAATTACCTGCAAACAAATTATTAAAACAAAAAAATAAACAATGGTGAGAATAGAAAACAAATATACACAAAGATTTTCCACTAGATCCCAAAATCAAGACTACCAAATTGATTTTTCATTATATTCCTTTCAATGTTACAATACACACACACACACACACACACACACATATATATATATATACATGTCGAAGCATTCATAAAACCCAATCCATTGACCCTGGATTAGAACATAGTCATAGTTCCCTTGACTAGATCTACAAAATACCATGGGAAGAACCATCATGCCTAAAACCATGTGAAAAACCCGTGCACAAATCCATGGGTAGGTCCGCCCCCCATCCTTGGCTCCGCCCAACTATTATTGGGTCATAAGATGGGGGGCTAGTCATGGAAAGAATATAACACATACCCAACATTCTCCCACTTGCTATTTTCTTTCCACACAGGGGTTCACAGGAGCGCTTTGTCATTGATCTAGGCCTAAAATTCCCATTGTTTCTCTACACCAAGAAAACTTCTTAGTGCTCACGAACTTCATCAATGCATCTGCAACATTCTTCAAAGTGTCCACCTTTACCAGCAACACATTCTTGTCCTCAACCATATACCTCAAAAAGTGATTATAAACATCAATGTGCTTTGTCTTCCAATGATAAGCAATGTTCTTAGCCAAGAAAATTGCACTTTGGTTGTCACAGTGTATCCTTATAGCTCATTGCACCAACCCCATACTTGAACACAATATCTATAACAAAAATTCTTCCTTGCTTGCATGAGTGGTTGTCATATATTCAACCTATATAGTTGAAAGTGCCACTACAGACTACCTCTTACTCATCCAAATGAATACTCCTCCAAATAGGTTAAACGCATACCCACTTGTAGATCTTCTTTGATCCAGATCTCCAGCCCAATTTGCATCAACAAAGCCATGAATGTCCAAAAATCTGTTGAATCTTGTTCTTCCTTTGTAGCACAAACCATAATCACAAGTGCCATAAAAATACCTGAAAACTCGCTTGATTGTTGTCCAGTGCTCCTTCCTTGGTTTTGACATAAACCTGCTCAATACTCTCACTACATGTGCAATGTCTAGTCTAGTGCAAACCATTGCATACATCAAGCTACCAACTGCACTCACATATGGAACACAGGACATTTCCTCTTCCTCTTCTTGTATCTTAGGACATTGTTCAATAGATAACATTACACCTACAAGAATAGGAACCTTCACCAGTTTACTATCCTGCATATTAAACCTCTACAGTATTGTCTCGAAATACTTCCTATGGTTTAACTAGAGCTTCCTCTCATCCCCATCTCATTTAATTTCCATGCCCAAAATATAGTTAGCAGCACCAAGATCCTTTATGTCAAATTTGGAGGACAATTGGGTCTTCAAATCCTGGATAATTTCTTTGCCATTTCCAATCAACAACATATCATCCACATACAAGACCAAATAAATAACACAGTCACCAATTAATTTAAAATACACACAGTGATCCACTTTGCTTCTGGTGAAGCCAAGTCCTCATATATATGTATCAAATTTCTGATACCACATCCTTGGTGACTGTTTTAACCCATACAAAGATTTTTTTAACCTACATACCAGTTCTTTCTCACCCTTCACCGCAAAGCCTTCATGTTTCTTCATGTATATCTCTTCTTCTTCCAAATCCTCGTGAAGAAATGTTGTCTTCACATCCATATGTTCTACCTCAAACTCAAAAGCAGTAGAAACATATAAAATTAATCTAATAGAAGCTAACTTGGCAATAGGAGAAAAGATAACACCAAAATCAATTTACGACAATTGGGAATAACCTTTCGCTACCAAACGAGCTTGGTATTTCTCCACCTTTTCTTATGCATTCATCTTCTTCTTAAACACCCATTTTCTGCCAATGGGTTTCCTTCCAAACGAAAACTCCACCAGTTTCGAAGCCTCATTTTTTTCCAAAGATGTCATTTCATCAACGATGGCCTCTTTCCATATTTTTCCATCCTCTCACTCCACTACCTCCTTGAAAGTTCTAGGATCATCATCAATAATATATAAATCAAAATTTGAACAAAAATAATATGGACTATACCTTTATGGCTTCCTTCTCTCTCGAACCGATCTTCTCAAAACTAGAGTTTGTGGCTTTTCCTCTTCTGATTCTTGTTCTATTGTAGAGTTTTATTCTTCCTCCTTTAGTTCAAATGATATATTCTTAGGTCCCTTTGATAGGACTTCATGTTTAATAACATCATTCACCTCTCTAAACACCACATCTCGGTTATAGACAACCTTCCTTGTTTCTGGGTTCCAAAGTTTATAACATTTTAAACCATCCTTATACCCAATAAAGATGCACCTTTCATATTTACTATCCAATTTGTTTCTTTTCTCCTTTGGAACGTGTACATATGCATCATAGCCAAATACCCTCAGATGTGAAATAGAGGGTTTCTTACCAGTCCATACCTCATGTGGAGTCTTATCCTCCAATGTTGATGAAGGTGATTTGTTAACTAGGTAACATGCCATATCTATTGCCTCTACCTAGAATTCCTACCCAAATCTAGTGACATTGAGCATGTTTCTTTCCTTTTCCATCAATGTATTTTTCATTATTTCTACAACTCCACTTTTTTGAGGTGTGTATGGAGTAGTATTTTTTCGTGCTATACCACACTTCTTACATAAATATTCAAATTCGTTCTTGCAAAACTCTCCACCATTATTTGTCCTCAACACCTTGATCTTCTTCTTTGTCTAATTTTCCACCAGAGCCTTAAATTATTTAAACCTATCAAAGACTTTAAATTTCTACCTGAGGAAATATATCCATGTATTCCTTGAGAAGTCATCTATAAATAAGACATAGTACACAGATTTACATAGTGATGGAACTGACACAGGTAAAAACACATTACTTTGCACAAACTCTAATATCCCTTTCATCCTCTTAGCACCAGAGGGGAAACTCACCCGATTTTTCTTCCCATATACACAATGTTTATAGAAATCGAAATCCAGAGAGAAATTATACATACCTTATACGATACCATTACCATGCAGTATTCGAATGCCCTTCTCTCTAATATGTACAAGCCTTTTATGCCATAGCATGGTCTTTTCTCCAGAGACCACTAGGTTTTCTGCTCCACTTTTAGGAACCACAAAAACTTTGTACCCATCAATAACAGTTCTACTGATAAGCTTGTATAGAGTTCTAATATGAACTCCCTGCATCAATACCAATTTTCCTTGAACCATCTTGCAAGTATCTTTCTCTAACAATGTTTTTACTTTTGTATCATCCATCTTACTTACAGAAATTAGATTTCTGGCCAATATAGGAATATGTAGAACACCAGGAAGCGTTTTAATCCTTCCACCTTACAAGTTCATCTTGACTTTTCCACGTCTGATGATTATGGCCTTCCTTTCATTCCCTAATAAGACATCACCACCATCATATTTCTCGTACTTGTAGAACCACTCCCTATGGGGAGTGAAGCGAAAGGATGCACTTGATTCAATCAACCATGCCTCATGAGCTACATGTGTACTTAAGAAGAAGCCAAGTACACATCCCCACCTTCATCTGAGGTGGTTTTCACCTCTACAGAAGGAGCATGAGTCAAATCCCTTTCCTTTCTCGGGAGCTTTAGATATACAGTCCTTTTTGTAGTGCCTTTCCTTTTCATATTTCCAACACACCTTTATAGGTTTTCCTCGAGATTTAGATCTCCCTCTAGATTTAGATCTTCCACTCGAGGACTTATTTTTTTTTATATTATGGGACCGTCCTCGTATAGACAAGGCATCTCCATTCTAGCTCTCCATATTATTCCATCTCATCTCCTCCGACAATAAGGATGAGACTATTTCATCAAACTTCAAGGTATTTATATTGCTACCTATAGCAACAACCAAGCTATCCCATGAATCTGGTACATAACACACAAACTAATGCACTTATCTTCATCTGACATGTTTATATCAACAGATAACAATGAGCTTACCATAGTATTAAAGGCGTTTAGATGCTCTATTATCGAGTCTCCATCCTTCATCCTCAGGTTATTTAACTTTTCCCGTAGGAACAATTTGTTCACTAGAGACTTCGATTGGTACAAAGTCCCTATCTTGTCCCACAAATCCTTCATTGTAACTTCCACAAATACATTCAACAATATTGAATCTGAGATACACAATTGTATTATGCTCTTTGCCTTCCAATCCAACTTTTCCAAGTCTTCTGCTTACATTGTTGTTGGTTTAGTACTCAAATCTACTATGATCCACTAATATTTATCTACTAACAGATCCTCCATCTTGATCTTCCACAACTCAAAACTTTGTGCATTTAATTTCTTGATCTCTATCTTTCCATTGTTTGCCATCTTCTTTCACCGCAAGAATCGATCCTGCAGATCTCCCATTGAATAGGGTCTACTATAGGCCCAAGAAAAACCCCTCAACATCAAAGGCATCCCCTTGAAGTCAAAACAATTCTAATACCAAATGTAGACTTTAACCCTATATAAGAATTACCTGCAAACAAATTCGTAAACAAGAAAATAAACAATAGCAAGAACAGTAAACAAACATACACAAATATTTTCCATTAGATCCAAAAATCAGGACTACCAGATTGATTTTTCATTATATTCCTTTCAATGTTACAATACATATGTATCCATGTCTAAACATTCATAAACCCCAATCCATTAACCTTGGATTAAAACATAAATGTAGTTCCCTTGACTAGATCTACAAAATATCATGGGCAGAATACCATCATGCCCAAAACCATGTGCAAAACCATGGGTAGGTCCGCCCACCATCTTTGGGTATGCCCCTTATCCTTGGGTCCGCCCAACTATTTTTGGGTGGGGCTACTCATGGAAATAATGTAACACATACCCAATAGTTAGGAGGCAAGTTTGTGTCTATAGTATTTGTATAAGAATATTTTGAAGTGGAGCAACTTGGATCATACATCAATATTTGGTGATTTTGTATGAATTTTTTTGTTAATTTATGATGTTTAACCATTATTATGAATATTTATGTGGAGTCTTTGATTTATAAGATATATATATGTGATATTTACTATAGCTTGGCCCAGTATGTTTTACGCATTTGCAAAGTATAAAGCCACAACCTCTTATACTAGTTTAGACGTAAGATGTTTAATAGTTTGATAAGAAACTAATCTTTATCCTAAGCGATAAGAAAGTATAACAAGACTTGATGGTTGGTTATACATTAACTTCTTGAAGGCTATGTTTAAAATTTTCTCAAAGTAGTTAATGAAATAATATAATAGGGCACTCTTTTACAATTTAATATTATAATATAATAAAATATTATATTATATAAAATTTATTATACAATTAAAAGAATAAATTCTTGTTTTACTTTAACTACCTTATTCCTTATAATTTTTAAGATATAATATAACATAAGCCTAAACTCGGAAACTAATATTTAATTAATATTAAAACTTATATTTTATTATTAATAAAAACTAATAATTATTATTGAAGAAATAAATAAATATATGTTATTTTTATTTACTTTATGTTAACTGATTTATGCTTGGTCATCCTTTGATCCTCCTCAAATATCACTAATTGTTTTTAATAATATGTCTCTTTTACCCTAATCTCTTCCCTTCGGGATCCTTTTTTCTCTCCTCTGGTAAAATATCTCCTTCTTATTTTATGATTTTCCAATTCTATACATTATTCCACAATTATATTTAATTTAATATGGCTTTCTTTTTAGTTATTCAAAATCTCCATTTGTCTCTAATAATGAGTAGAGTGTCCACTCAAAGCGTTGAACTTTCACACTCACTCCATAGTTCTTTCAAAAGAAACGACATTATATATGAATTCTAACTGTGAAAGCCTACACTCACAAATTTAAACCATTTTGTTTTCATAAATTATTAACGAGAATTAATTATAACTACTACCATCACTCTCTAGTAATCTTCAACTTGGTTTGAGAGTGAGAACCATATTTGTATAGATATATATATTTTCTTTTGTTCCTAGCAATATATATGAACTATTTTGGTTTAGAAAGTATATATTATTTGTTTCTATTATAATTCCAAGTAAATATGAATAGAAATTATTTCATGATTGATAACCATCCAAAGCCCCTATGTTAAAAAAAAGTGAGAATCTCAAAATGCAATGATAATTTGTAACACTATGATTATGAGAGTATGACCTTGTGATTCTTTTTAAAGAAATCTTAATCCTCAGCAAATTTATTGGTTAGTGTTAATTGAATTTTAGGATAAGAAACCAAGCAATTAATTAAGTTCTTGTTGAGGAGCTGGAATCTTGTGTGGGAATATTTATAATTCGATGTTTCAAGCTAAGTATCATAACCTATCATTAAGAAGAGATTCACAGAAGAAATTAGGGTTGTAACTGAACAAAATATGTCATTAAATATTAAATAATAATTTAATAATTTAATAATTATTATTAAATAATACCTAATATGAATTCATGTCCACACATAAGATTTAGACATTTGATTAATAATAGGGGTCAAAAATTTTTTGAGCTTCCGCCCATCATCTCTATTAATGTTGTTAGGGTTTTTTCAATCTCAATGGCCTCTCTAATGTTTCTTTTAGAGTAGTGATCAATGGTGGCAACTTTGGCATTTTCCAAGCATATGTGGTGTTTGGATGCTATGGAGTGTTCCGCCAACGCATATTTATTAGATATGTGTGGATGATGTTAACGCAGTGTTATTTTAGTCTAGTTTGGATTGAGTTGTCGGTCTCACTAATGTATACTTTATCACAACCACACAGGATAGAGTAGACACCTTCTTTTTAGGATTAGTAAGGTCCTTTGATTGGTCTGGTTCTTTTTGCAAGGTGTTTAGTGGAGAGAAAGAAGCCCTAATTCATTGCTTGTTGAGGATATTTTCTATCTTGTCAGTTGTTCCTTTGATATGTGGCAGCTTAATGGTTTTAACAAAGTTATCATTTCTTCTTTTTTTCTCCTTATTTTCCAATGAGTTTTTGGTCATAATAGTTGTCGTGAATAATGAATAATGATAAATCAATTTTCAAATTAAGGTTTTCATAATTTTGACATATTCTAATGTGAAGGTTTTCACAGTTAATCATCATGATGTTAGATCTTCTAGAAATAAAATTTGTAAAATAATTTTATTGCCCAATAAAATAAAAAATTAAAAACATTTGACATAGTCTATTTCTAAAATATTTAGCATCATTTTGGCATTTGTTTGTGAAATTAAGGTTTTCCAAATATGGTTTCTAAATTTCAATGTTTGATTTCTAAATTAAAACCATATTAATTGGTGATTGAGATAGTAATGCAATGGGATTTCTATAGGTTCCAATATATTTTTCTTTAATTTCTTGACTCCTATTGATAGGGGGAAAATGTCCTAGTTGCAATGAGTTGAGTATTGCCCGATCAGGGTCCCAATTAGACCCCTTTTCGTTGAAATGGATATATACTTTATGGAACTAAGGCTCGGTTGTCTATTCTAACTAAAAATACTCTAAACAAATGCTAAAATTAAACTAAAACATGGAAAACATATGACATAGATTAATATTTACAATGATCTACAAAAATATACAAATTCTCGTGTGTGCAAGTTATATTTGACTTAAAGGACCAAACAACATTGAGGGTGGCGAGATGGGAAATTCATTCACACATAATATTTAAAATAAAATATTATGTGTGTTTGATCTAGCTAGAATTTAGGTCCAATTAGCTACACCGAATAATTTGGGAAGGAATTTTTTTCAAAAGTCTGATATATATTTTATAAGTTTTTTCTCTTTTATTTGCATGCAATAACTAGAATAAATAAATTGAAAGAGAATATATCTTGGTAATGAGAACTTATTACAATTCTATAGTTTGAATATCAGACTTTACCATCAAATAAAAATATAGGCAAAGAACAAGTCACAATTTTCCTTTGACAGCAAAATAAATTGTAACATATCGTAGGAGATGTTTAAACAGGAAATTCCAACATTCAACAGAAGTTAATATGAAGAAATTCAAGGAATGAGAACTAGATTCATCGATTAGATAATTAAAATGATGGCAAGAAATCAAGTGCATGACTCATGAACACATTGAACTTTGAAATTTGGTCTTCAAAAAGCTTCCATTCAAAATTTGATTATAAAATCCAAGCCTTAAGTTTCTACAATTTCTAATCCATACACCAACATAATGGGCCATATAAATACTAAAAAGAAAATAAGATAAGGTTTTGTTGCAAACAACTTTCTGAATCCATCACATTCATGAAATTTTTTGATCGACGCTTCAAACCCACAACTGTGGTTCATATTCAAGTTAAGATTTGTTTCCTCATCTAAAGAAAGAAAATATTCAAGATTTTCTTTGATAAAAAAATAATGCTAAAAATATGTTTTTTTCCTTATCAAAGGATTTTTTTCCCTAAAATGTGGTAGGTTGTTTCAATCTTCCTCCTTGTCTTCAAAATATTTACCTTCAATATGTCGTAGTTGTGGAGCATTTGTTTGGATGAAACTCACCCAATATGTGAACACTTGTGTAACTACAGAGAAATGAATTGGATGAAAGTGATCAATGTTGACATGACACATGGATATTGTTAAAATTGGCAATTAGGGCCAAACTTCATGTGGGTCATCTTATTCATGGATGATAATATTTTTATTAGATTCCTCTCGTGAGAGGTGTGAGATTGATATAAAGATCATCTGATTCTGATAAGTATTCATGGAGATATGAATTTATTTTGATTATGGAATTATTATCAAGCCGACCAACAACTCATGTAGGCTCAAAAGCCCAACAGTCGCAACTATTCAAACATCATCATTTGTATATAAATACAAGAGGACTTTTCCTCATTTTCACTCACTCATCTCATCACATCTCTCTCTCTCTCTACTGCACAGAAAAGGGTCTCTCCCTCACACATGTGAAGCCAGAAGCTGTTAAAACTGAAGCTGCAACTGTAGAAGTAAAGTTTGAACTGCGTGGACCAGAAGATCTCCTCATTTGAACTACGTTGTAGGTTCATCTGAACCTCCTCTGAAAGCTGCAAATTTTGGTGGTGGAATCAAGTCAATCCGATGGATGGTTTGCAAGATATCCACTGCCCTAGTTTGAAGGAAGCTGCTGAAACTAAAGCTGCAACTGCAGAAGTGAAGTTTGACCTGCGTGGACTAGAAGATATCCTCATATGAACTATGCTATATGCTCATTTGAACCTCCTCTGGAAGCCACAACTTTTCGTGGTGGAATTAATCCAATCAGATGATCGGTTTGTGAGATATCATTTGCCCTAGTTTGATGATGAAGCCACTAATGCTGATGTTGTTGATCTAGGGTTTACTACTGCTGATATAAATCAGATTTATTGTACTATTTATCTCTGCTGAATTATTGAAGATAAAATAATATTTGATCAAAGGGTTTCCCCACACATTGTGGGGTTTGTCCCTAGCTAGCCACCACATCTTGTGTCTCTTGTCTT
>APFE030057288.1:54613-69906 GCA_000404065.3 Pinus taeda
CCCCAAAAGGCCTCATACCAATGGAGATATTTGTCCATCCTTATATACCCATGATCCTCCCCACTTCTAGTCAATGTGGGACTATTGGTCGTATACCCAACATGGAAGACAAAGGCTACAAGGTAACCTTCAATGATGGCAAGGTACGTGTATCGAAAAATAATGTTAAAGATGCCTTTACTCTTGGGTCTCATGTTGATTCATTTTATCAATTTGATGGAAGTCTAGTAGGTATCATGTCTTATGACACATCTCTTCAGTCCGAACTTTGGCATCGGAGGTTTTCCCCCCTTCATTATAAAGCTCTACTTGGTGTAAGACAAATGGTGACAGGGATGCCTGAATTCCGAGTAGAGAAAGAAGGTGTATGTCTAGGATGTGCCGAAGGAAAGCTCAAAAGGGGACCATTCCCCCTCAAGCCAAAGCAAGACCTATAATATAATAAAGTTGGCTCACTCAAGCATATCTGAGGCTGGCATTCAGAGAGAGACTACTACACCACATACTCCTGAGCAGAATGGTGTGGTGGAAAGGAAGAACTGTACGATTGTGGACACTGTCTCTATGGGTAGATGATGTAACAATGCATGATGTGGAGGAACCCATGGATCCTATTTATCCACCTAAGCCTTCCTCTTCTAAGAAGAGGCCTTCATGGCTTAAGGGGATACTTGATGATGCTGAAGGACATGTTGCACCCCGAGGAACCTTTTGTGAAAGTAAGAAACCTAACAGGTATCATGGATACATGACCTTCATGAGCACGATTATACAAAATGAGCCTTCATCATTTTCGGATGCCGCCAAGCATCAAGTATGGAAGGATGCTATGACCATTATGGAGAATGATGTCTAGGAAGTAGTTCCCAGACCCCAAGACAAATAATTGTTACTTCAAAATGGCTTTACAAGATAAAGCATGCATCAGATGGAAGTACGGAAAAGTATAAGCCTCGTTTTGTTGCTCATGGTTTCTCCCAAAAGGAAGGTATAGACTATTATATTTGCACTTGTTTCCAAATGTACAACCATCCGCTTGATCATAGCCCTTGTGGCTTCATAAGGATGGAACCTACATCAGATGGATGTCAAGGTTGCGTTCTTGGATGGTTCGATCAAAGAAGAGGTCTATGTGGAGCAACCCAAAGGATTTGAGATTCATGATTGAAAATCTCATATATGCAGGTTGAAGAAGGCTCTCTATGGGCTGAAGCAAGCACCCCGAGCATGGTATGAGAGGATCGATAACTACTTGATGAAGTTGGGATTCACTAGGAGTGAAGCCGATCCTAACTTTTACTTTAAGGTTGAAGATGAAAAACCTCTCAGATTGGTGATATACATGGATGACCTCTTTCTAACAGGTGCATACCCTCTCATTCACAAATGTAAGAGGGAGTTGGCTTTTGAATTTGAAATGAAGAACCAAGGACTTAAAGTGTGGTAGAAGCCAAGGGAAATTTTCCTATCTCAAGGAAAATATGTGGTGAAGATTCTGAAAAGATTTGGTATGCTAGACTACAAGCCTGTGACTACTGCAAGGATCTTAACTTTCAGAAGTTATATGGTAATGATGTCGAACCAGATTTGGGAAATGCCTCTGAGTTTCAAAAAACTCATTCACGTTGATGTTCTTGGTGAACCTCCATCCAAACATATGTTTTGCAGCTAGCATTGTGAGCTCATATTTGGTTGAGTTTCACTAGATTGGTGCCAAGAATCTTCTGATATGTCTTCAGGACACAATCTCTCATGGATTGAGATACACTGTCGGAAATATGAAACTGCATGATTATTCGAATGCTGATTAGGCAGGTAGTGTGGAGGATCACTAGTGTTGTTTTTCTTTGGATTCTGCTTTGATGTAATGAATGAGCAGGAAGTAGAAGTCGGTTACCATAAGCACCGCTGAGACTGGATACATATCTACAAGTCTGAACTCATATGAAGCTGCCTGGTTGGGGAAGCTCTTTAGTGAGTTGTTTGAACACATACCATTGTGATTCTCTATAACAACCAGAGGTGGGATTCAATTATTGAGGAATCTCGTATTTGTCGATTACTCCAGCAGATAGACATCATCTGGGATATGGTAAGTTGATGAGCAAGGAGGCTCCATCACATTAAGATGATGTACAATTCGTTACAGCTTGTCAAAGCCCCAAGGAAAGATCTAATCTGTGATTTTCCCAAACGACTTGGAGTTGTCAAGAAACCCTTGTACAAGGGTCCTGCATGTTGCATACATTGAGCTCTGGGAGCTCTGAGGGCTTGCGGTTCTCACTAGAGCAACATACGATCACAGGATGACTCACCCTCCCCTGGTGGTGTGCCATGGAACAAGATGATTTTCTCTCTTATGGGACAAGATGATTCACTCTCTTGTGGAACAAGATGGTTCGCTCTCCTGTGTAGCAGGATGATTAGTTCCCTTGTGAGGCCTGGATTGATGTGTTCTCCATGGCGACAGTAGTAGGATTGATGTGTTCTCCTATGCGGCCTGGGTTGATGTGTTCTCCATGGTGATTGTAGTAGGATTGATGTGTTCTCCTATGAGGAAAAGATTGATTAGTTCTCTTATCGAGGCATCCTACGCATGTAGTCTGGGACTCATGGGAAGTACCTCTCATCTGATCAATGAGTAGGGAAATGAAGTTAGCGACCATAGTAGTACCAATGGACCCATCATTGTACCTACCATACTCCCTATGCTAGGATGACCTCCATTGATCTAGGATCAATGATACTAGTCTAGGACTAGTGGTAGGAGTGGTACATTCTATGACACTGACTTCAGGTTGGTTGAGACTGGTCTGGGACCAGTGGTACACACTCTGAGACTGACTTTAAGTCAGTGGAGGATGTTACTAGTCTGGGACCAGTGTTAGGAGTTGTACATACTATGACGCTGACTTTGGGTCAATTGAGACTGGTCTGGGACTAGTGGTATATACTCTGAGACTGACTTTGAGTCAGTATGATACATCCTCGATCATTTCTTCTTCTTCATAATTCAGACAAAAGTAGAGCAGAACAAAACAATGAAAGAGCAGAGCAGAATAGAGTAGAACAATATAGATCAGTACAGGACAAAACAAGACAAAGAAAAATAGGCAGAATAGAGTAGAGTAGGGCAAGGATCAGGCTGTACAGGGTAGTGCATTTGATGGATGAATAGTAACGACCGATAGACATATTGCAGATGAAGTTCTCCCTAGTTGAGAGAGAGTGTTAAAATTGGCAACTAGGGCCAAACTTCATGTGGGTCATCTTATTCATGGATGATAATATTTTTATTAGATTTCTCTCATTGAGAGGTGTAAGATTGATATAAATATCATCTGATTCCGATAAGTATTCATGGAGATATGAATTTATTTTGATTATGGAATTATTATCAAGCTAACCTACAACTCATGTAGGCTCAGAATCCCAATAGTCGCATCTATTCAAGAATCATCATTTGTGTATAAATACAAGAGGAATTTTCCTCATTTACATTCACTCATCTCATCACATCTCTCTCTCTACTGTGCAGAAAAGAGTCTCTTCTCTAGTGAGCAAAAAAGGGTCTCTCCCTCACACATGTGAAGCCGAAAGCTGCTGAAACTGAAGCTGTAATTGTAGAAGTAAAGTTTGACCTGCATGGAATAGAAGATCTCCTCATCTGAACTGCATTGTAGGTTCATTTGAACCTCCTCTAAAATCCGTAACTTTTGGTGGTAGAATCAAGTCAATCCGACAGACGGTTTGTAAGATATCGACTGCCCTAGTTTGAAGGAAGCTACCGAAACTGAAGCTGCAACTGCAGAAGTAAAGTTCAACCTGCGTGGACCAAAATATCTCCTCATTTGAACTACTTTTTAGGTTCATCTAAACCTCCTCTGAAAGCCACAACATTTGGTGGTGGAATCAAGTCAATCTGACGGACGGTTTGCAAGATATCGACTGCCCTATTTTGAAGGAAGCTGCTGAAACTGAAGCTGCAGCTGCAGAAGTGAAGTTTGACCTATGTGGACTAGAATATCTCTTCATATGGACTATGTTGTAGTTTCATCTAAACCTCCTCTGGAAGCCACAACTTTTGGTGGTGGAATCAAGCTGATCCGATGGTCGGTTTGTGAGATATCATCTGCCCTAGTTTGATGATGAAGCTGCTAATGTTGATGCTGCTGATCTAGGGTTTGCTAGTACTGATATGAATCAGATTTATTGTACTATTTCTCTCTGCTGAATTATTGAAGATAAAAGAAGATTTGATCAAAGGGTTTCCCCACACATTGTTGGGTTTGTCCCTGGCTAGCTACCACATCTTGTGTCTCTTGTCTTGGCTTGTTTTCTGTTGATCTTTTAATGTTCTATCTGCACTTTACTTTATGTACATGTGATTGCTAATTTGTGGAATATAATAAGAAAAAGAAGTAAACTATTATAAGCATAGAACATACCATAACTTAACAGATATGAATAAATCTTTTCTTCTCCCCATATTTAAGAGAAAATTTTGAAATTAACTTAATTTTCTCAAATGGAAGTTGAAGAAATTTTTGAATTTTTTGTTGAGTCCAAAATTCGGTTCCTTTTATCTCCTTTTCATCCTTTGTCCTGTTATCTTTTGTTTCATATTGATTTATAATTATGGGTACAACTTCCCTTAAGGGCTTAGAACCTAGTAAATCAACATCTTCTATGAAATTAGATCCAGCCTCCCATACTGAGATGCAATGCTCAATGGCCTTCTTGGTCCATTCTTAGATTTCTTTTGCCTCAGAGTCTCTCTGATTTAAAGAAGCACACATCAATATTTTATCCTTTTTAGAAATTTTGGGAATATTCTCAAGCACTAATTTTTTCTCCTCTTCTAGAATTGATGTGGATTTGTCCTTAATATTTCTATCTTATTCAACCAAAGATTCAATTCTTTCATTGAGATTCATAATTTCCTGATAAAATCTCCAGATTTTATCCATCTATTTATAAATTTGGCTTGACCTTTTTGTAATATTTGATCGACTTGTAATGCTCGTTCTTTGAACAGATTCATGCTTTTCTCAACACAATGACTCTATTTTAATTGAAGTTGAAGAGATTCAATTTGTTGATTCAGTGATGTAGTCATTACTTCAATGTTACTATCATCTTCTTCCTTTCAAATCCAGATATGATCTTCACGAGCTCTTCTTGTCTCTTCAATATATTGAGCATGTTTGACTTCCAATTCATTCAATTTACATTGAAATTGATTTTGCAAATTAGCCCTTTCAATAGAAAAACCTACTACAAGGGTTGCAGAATGAGCTTTCCATTGATCTTCACAAAAAACATTATTTTTTCACTATTGTTTCCAATTCTTTGACTCTCTGAAGTTTGTTTTGATATACTTCTACAAGTTCATTGACCTATTACTGTTGATAATTCACAAAATATTACATAACCTATGATGGTTCTTCAACTCTATCCTACACATCACCTGATGCTTTCTAACTAAATTTATAAATTATTTCAAAGTTGTCTAATTTCCTCTTCTTTGTTTTTATTACAAATGATTTAGTTTGTAAATTGAAATATTATTCAGTTAAAGAGGGAACATTTTCAAATATTGATTCCACTTCAATAATAGACTTGAAAAGAGATGAACTTAGAGGAATATTTGTCGAAATAGGAGTTAGGGAAGCTTTAGGAGATGTTTCGGAAATTGAAAGTTCAATATATTTTTTTTGCTGCTTATATGACTCCTTTCCTTTGTCAAGATTGTCTTGCAAGACTAACCAAGAAGTTAATTACTCATCCTTATTTTTATCAACATCCATTTTCTCAATTTTTTCTGCATATTTTTCAGCTATGAATCTTGATTACTAGTTTCTTTAGGAGAGTCAAGAATAATGATATCTCCAGTAGGAGAACCTTGTTTCACCATATGTTATGGTTTTTTTTTTTTTTTTTAATTTATTTATTTATTATTATTATTATTATTTTTAATGTTTTCGTTCTTTAAATTCTGCAACTGTCAGGCTCTCTTTGATCATCTGATTGTCTTTCTCCTTTTCTTTGGCATATCATTTTTTCTAGCATCCAAACTAGTTGATTCCTGAACTATAACAGAAACATAAATTAGACATGTTGGGAAAAACGCTGAGAGGGGGTGGTGAATCAATATTTTAACTTTCACAATTATGATTTTACTTTTCAAACAAGATACACTACTTTACTAAAACCAACCAGCATATGTCTGTGACTATACTGAATGAAATCAACGTATATGTAATAAACAACTAATTCATAGTCTTTAATCAGAGTGTGATGTATTCAACAGTAAAAAACTGCAGTAAGAACAGAATAAATCAACACACATGAACACCAAGATTTTTCAGGTGGAAACCCAATGTGGGAAAAAACCACTGTTGTTGTCATCTCAGTGTTCAATCTTCTTATAATAAAGTGTTTACAAATTTTGTATTGGTGTAGACTTTTCTAGTACGCAGGCATCTACCTACTGAAGGCTACATCCTTCTCTCATTTTCCAACTTCTACTGGAAGGGAGCTCCAACCCTCTAGCTCTTGTACTGGCTAATATGTTTACCATTACGTAGGTTCTAGCCTACCGAAGGCTACTACCTTCAATCTTTATCCAGGGACCATGTTTCATAAATTTTCAAATTGGATACTCCTAGTACATAACAACACAACATGAAGGCCACGTTTAAAAAAAAAATCATACTTGTCCAATCAGTAACATTGAAGCTCAAAATTAATGACCACTATAATAATTGCATCTACCAACAATTAGTCAATCTAAATAGTCAGATGATTGTCACCAGAACACTGTGCTAAAACAAGAAACCTACATCATCAACTAGAACCAATTGCAACCTCAAAAATCATATGTCAGAGTGTATATGCCACTTCAGTGAAGCCAACCTACATGTATACACTACTTCCTTTAACCAAACCTGTGTATACCTCCAAACATACTGAATCATAAAAACCTCTGAATCAAAACTATAGAAACCAATAACATTCTGAAGATCTACTGTCAAATTACAGAGTTTTAACTAGACAGCAACAAAGATCACCTTTCTCACTTAATCAATCAATCAATAATACTCAATCTCCTTATACATTTAGTTCTACTTTCACATCTAATGAAGAAATCATTAACAGAAAAAAGTAAAACAAAAACATTGATCAAATAGATCAGTCATCTCTGAACAACAGGGTTTTCTTTTTCTTACGCTACTTGGAAGAGTCGAATGAGCATGTATACGCGCCTTCACCAAGGAGAACCAGCGTATAGATCTGCAAATAATAACTTATAACTTCATAGCTATTCCAAACTTAAGTCATACCCATATCATAACATTTACAATATAAAACATGCATTAGCATTCAGATCTAGCCCAACAATTATCAGATCATACAATGATTAGTCATTTAAGGTTTCATGATTCTGATCCAACATTGTATCCAAAGGTGCACAAGATATTTTAGATCATGTCATAACCATAGCCCTCACATTATACTTCAGATAGAAGTATTCATGAAAAACCCTTTCACTTGCACACTTAGCCCTTTGATCTTCTCCTCCTTATATAATTTTAGCCTTTTACAATACCTCGGACCAAAACAACACTTAGAACCTATGGTATTCTTGGACAGAATCAAATAACTGTTACTCCACTCAATATTATGGGATAATACCATGGTATTGACCTTTGGTATTCTTTTAACCTTAATTTTCCATCCCATACACGCTTTTCCTTCTATGAAAGTGCATGAATACGTATACGCTCTTTTTTTCTATGAACCCACTTGTATACATTACTTCGACTAGGTGAACTTGCGTATACAACTTAAAATAACTTAAAACATTCTTTTTCTTCAATTTCTTGATTCTAATCTCTAGCCCTTTGTCCCATCATGTTGTTCTTTTGTACCATTACCTTGTTACCTCTGAATTGACTTGTTCCAATGTGATTTTCCCTTTATCAAATTTGAACTAATCTGTGAATGAGTTTCCATCAAGGACAACACTTGTACCATAATGCCAACAATCTCCCCCTTTGGACTTGATGGAAACCATATAGGTGTTGATCACTTCAAGTTGTAGAACCTGTTAGATATATCAAGCAACACCAAGATACTCCCCCCCTTTAACATCAAGGGCAAAGGGACAACCAAGATGTTTCTCCCCCTTTGAGATACATTATGTTGTCCATGCTCCCCTAAGTACATGCAGAGTCTGCATAGATATTTTTCAAAAGAATAACATGACTCTATAACTAAACTATGTGAGTATGACCTTCCTAGCACCAATGACTCAGACATATATCAATCACCCAACCAAGTGGGGATATACCAAATGTTGATACATGACTGAAAAATTGTAATTATCACATCATCCTTCCCATGCATAGTGGGGGTACAAATTACATCATATGTCCAAAAGGACTCATTAAAAGACTATGAAAAAAACAGACATATTATTACACCATAGATCTTTACATGACCTTTTCATAAAATGACATTAAAAAATGAGACCATAGATGAAATCAACAACCATGATGCCAACAATGCATAATATTTCGAAGGCTAATGCTCCCCCTGAACCTGTGTTACCTATGCATTGTCAACAAATCATTCATCAAGGCATCTTCATAAGTCAAATAAAAAATAATGAACAAAGCATATCAGCAGACTATAACCATCAATATCAGACTGAACACCCATAGTAGAAACTAATTTTGAGTCGGACGCATTGTTTTTCTATCAGAAAAAGATATACGCTCTTGTAGCCACAGAAACTCGCGTATATATGCGACTTTGCTTTATGAAACCCACGTATAGGAAACATTCCTCTGAAAACTGGATTTAATAGCAGGATGATGCAGAAACTACTCCCAACTTTTGTCTGAGATATTCAAATGCTTCTCTAGGAAGCTATTTGGTAAATATATCAGCAACCTGTTCTTTGGAGGGAACATACTCCAATTTAACCTTTTGTTCAAGCACTTGTTCTCGTATAAAATGGTACTTGATGGGTATGTGCTTGGTCTTGGAGTGCATGACTGGATTTTTCGAAATATTAATGGCACTTGTATTATCCCATAGAATGGAGATGGGTGGGGAACATGTGATTTGAATATCTTGCAATGTTTGTATCATTTAGAGTAGTTGTGTGCAGCAAGATGCAACAGACACATATTCTACTTTAGCTCTAGATAAGGCAATCAAACTTTGTTTCTTGCTGAACCAAGACACTAATCGTGATCCCATATAGAATGCACCTCCACTAGTGCTTTTTCGATCATCAATATTTCCTTCCTAATCCACATCTGTATATGCATGAAGAGTGAGATCTCTATCTTTGGGATACCATATACCAGAGCATTGAGTTCCTTGGAGATATTTGAATATTATTTTTACAGCCTGAAGATGTGATTCCTTCGGATTGGCTTGGAACCTTCCAACAATTCCTAGTGCGTGCATGATATCTAGTCTGGTACCTGTTAGATAAAGTAGACTTCCAATCATAGATTTGTATGCTGGTTGATTCACTGTAGGTGATTCATTGTTAAAACTGAGACTACATCCTGTTACCATTGGAGTACATAATGGTTTAGAATCTTCCATTCTGTACTTCTTCGGAATCTGCTTGATATATTTAGTTTGTGAAAGAAAAATGCCATCTTTTGTTTGTTGTACTTGTAGACCAAGAAAATAAGTTAGTTCACCAAGTAAAGACATTTCAAATTCTTGCTATATAACATAAGAAAAGTTCTGACTCATAGATTCTTTATTGCTACCAAAGATGATATCATCAACATAAACAACAATAAATAACAGTTTATCATTCTCAATATTTGTGTATAAATTGTTGTTCGTTGATCCTTTTGTGAAACCTTTTTGTTGTAGATATTTGTCAAGATGATAATACCAAGCCCTTGGAGCTTGTTTCAGTCCATACAGATCCCTTTTAAGCTTTCATACAAGCTTTGCATCATTTCCTAGAATGAATCCTTCTGGTTGTTCAATATAAAATTCTTCTTCTAAATATCCATTAAGAAATGCAGATTTTACATCAATTTGATACACTTTGAATTTCCAAAAACTTGAAAGAGCAGGAAACATTCTTATGGCTTCAAGTTTGGCAACAGGTGAAAATGTTTCTTCAAATTCCATACCTTCTTGTTTAGCATACCCTTTACAAACAAGTCTTTATTTGTTTCTAATAACATCTCCATTTCCATTCAACTTGTTCTTGATATCCATTTTGTTCCTATAACATTTTTATCATGAGGTCTAGGAACTAATTCCAAAGTATCATTCTTTTCAATTTGGTCAAGTTCTTCATCCATGGCCTTAACCAAACATTCATCTTTGCTAGCTTCATTAACATTATGTGGTTATATGGAGGATAGTAATGCTAGATAACTGGAATTTCTTGCAAGAGTTATTCTTGTCTATACTCCAGACCCTTTTTCTCCTAGAATTTGAGAATTTGGATGATTCTTTTGAACATACCTGGATGGAGCCTTTTCCCTGTCGATTGTATCTTCTCCTGATGCTTCCTTAGTTTCCTTTTCTATATCATTTTGATTTGACACGAGAATGCATTCACCATCTTCCTCATTGTCATCTTCCTTTGTTGATTTCACCTGTTCTAGATTTCTGCATGCTTCATTGATTACTACATCATTGCATTCAACAATTTTTTGAAGTCTCTTATTATAAAATCTGTATCTTTTACTTCTATATGAATAGCCAATAATTATTCCTTCATCTTCTTTGGGTTCAAACTTACCAAGTTTTTCATCGGTTTTTTTGATGAAACATTTTCTTCCAAAAACTCTAAAGTGTTTTACAGTAGGAGGCTTTCCATGCCAAAGTTCATATGGAGTTTGATCACTATTTCTCGAACATTAGCTTTGTTGAGAATATTTACAACAGTATGTGCAACTTCACCCTAGAAGGTGTCAAGAGTTCCAGATTCATCAAGCATAGCTTGAGCCATTTGTTGAACTATTCTATTCATTCTTTCCACCACGCCATTTTGTTGAGGAGTTCTTGACACAGAAAACTATCTTTTTATTCCATGTTATTCACAAAATTCTAAAAAATCATTAGATATGAATTCTCCTCCTCGATCAGATATGAGACATTTGATTTTTAGATCTAATTAATTTTCAACTAAAGCTTTGAAGGCTTTAAACTTTTCAAATGCTTCATGTTTATGCTTTAGTAAACCAATCCAACACATTCTAGAAAAATCATCAATGAATAAAATGAAGTATTCTTCTCCACGAGGTGACTTTTTCCTTGTTGGCCCACACAAATTAGTACGAATGAGTTCAAGAGGCTTACTTGTTGATCCTTCTTTGACATTGAATTGAACACTAGTTTTCTTACCAAATTGACATGTTTTGTAGATGGTCTTTTCTGGGATGCTGATATCTGGAAGATCACAAATCACCTTGAGTCTGCATGCTTTTCTTATTTGAGAAAATCTTAGATGCCCCAATCTTCTGTGCCATAACTAGTTCTCTTATGTTTTTCTTAGATAGCATTGTTCTTGAGCTCCTTTTAGTATATATATATATATATATTATATTATATATATATATATATATATATATATAATATATATATATATATATTATATATATATATATATATTGCTAGGCATTCTTGTACCTTTGATCATGGTCTTTTCCTATGTCAAGCTCACGAACCACACATTGTTTTGATCAAAATACAACTTCATTTCCTTGATCACACATTTGACTAACACTCAAAAGGTTATGCTTTAAACCATCAACATACATAACACTTCCAACTTTAACCTTTTATTTTAAATAACCAAAACCCTTACCCTTAATGACAACATGTATGTCATTTCCAAAAGAGACATTATTTTCCTTTTCTAAAGCTTTGTTAGAAAGGAGTTTAGCTTTATCACCTGTCATGTGTTTAGAGAATCCGCTATAAATGTACCACTGATTTTCTTGTCCTTCTACAAATAGAGCTATGCCACATCTTTCTGACTGAAATTCCTTCCTTTTCCATACCTTGGAATTTGATGATGCTTGTTCCTTTTGAATTGTTGGTCAAAATTTTCTCCTGCATTCATATTCTTCATGACCAAAGTTATTGCAAAATGAACATTCCATTTCATTTTCAAGTGGAGAAAATTTACTATAAGAGCCTGTCTTGATTCTTGTCATGCTCCTTTGTTTTCTTGCTTTCTTGTAAGCAACACATTGAGCAGATTTATGACCAAAGTTATGGCATGAGAAACATTGTTCATTAAATAAAAAAATTTGTGATCATAAAATAGTTTGGTGTTGTTCACCTTTTGTTTGGTGCTTCTATTGATGTTCACCCTTGGATTAAAATGAGCATGATTTACCTGGGGAGTACCCTTAGGATTTTGCTAAAGATTGATGCATTGTTCACTGGTTTTTGCTGCATTAAGATAGCTTCTGGTGCTGACTGAAGACTTTTATGGTTGAGATGTTTCTCTAGTGTATCCAAGACCAGTATTTATAAGCAAATAACGTTGAACCTTGATGATTTCATCTAAGGTTTCTGATCCTTTAGCAAATCTAATATTAGGAGATTTTGTCTTCTCAAGTTCTTTTCTTAGACCCACTACTTCACCTTCTAATTTTTCATTGTGCTTTTCTCTTTCGGTGAGTTGATGTGTCAAAGTGTCTATGACCATATTGTTTTCTTCCAAACAAATTTTAAGTTTAGTGATCTCTTCAAGAAAATATTCCTCTTCTAAGGCATCCATAAAATCATCATTGTCATAAGCCATGAGTAGTTTAAAATCTTGTTCAGATTCATATTCATCACTATTAGACAAGCCATCAATATCTTCATGAGCATAATAACTTATTCTATTAAGAAATCATTTTCTATTACCTTTTGCAGACTCTCATTTTTCATGATTATCTTTATGAGGACATTTAGCAGTATAACGGCCAACTCTGCCACAAGAAAAAGATTTTAATGGAAGCTTACCTTTGAATCTTCGGGAACCCCATTGAAGCTCCTTTACAAAGTTTACCTCATATTCTTTTGAAATATATCATGATTCCATGAGATATTCATTTTATTTTCGCTTTGTTGAAGCTTTGAAAGCGACTTCTCTAATATTTGATGGACCTCCTTTCCTCATTTCAAAGGTGGTTAAAATTCCATGAAATTTAACAACAGTAATAGATTGAAGATCATGCTTCTCTTCTATGGTATATACTTTTGACTCAAATTTAGAAGACAAATATCTCAAAATTTTCTCCACTAAAGTAGCCTCCTTTATTTCTTCACCCATATTCTTCATACAATTTACAATTTCATATACTCGTAAAAAGTAGCTAGCAATACTTTCATCGCTATGCATCTTGAGAGTTTCATATTGAATTCTGAGAGTTTGGAGCTTAGCATGATTTACCTGAGAGTCTCCTTCATAAATCTAAATGATTTTGTCCCATATTGATTTCGCTGTGTTGAGATGCATGAATTTGACAAATTCTAATCTGATAGACTTCCCAATAACACATTCATGTCTTTGGCATTGTTTTCATATACTTTCTTTTCTACTGGAACTGTGGGGGCTGCTGTTGGATATTGATATCCTCCTTGCACAATGGCCCAAACATCAGCTCCAAGTGACTGAAGATAGACTCTGGTTCCTATCTTCCAATATGCTAAGTTATTTCTATTGAATATTTATGGTCTGATAGATCCCATGCCTTCATGATTGTTCATCTTGAGAGATCCCCCTTCAAGCGATCAAGCTACTTCTGAAGGACATGCTATGATACCAATTGTTGGGAAAAATACTGGGGGCGGGGGGTGCGTGAATCAATATTTTAATTTTCACAATTATGATTTTCCTTTTCAAACAATATATACTACTTTACTGAAACCAACCAGCATATGTCCGTGACTATACATAATGAAACCAGCGTATATGTAATAAATAACTAATTCATAGTCTTAATTAGAGTGTGATGTATTCAACTGTAACAGATGTGGTAAGAACAGAATAAATCAACACACAAAAGCAACACACATGAACACCAAGATTTTTTAGGTGGAAACCCAATGTGGGAAAAAACCACCGTTGTTGTCATCTCAGTCTTCAATATTCTTATAATAAAAAGTTTTTACAAATTTTGTAGTGGTGTAGACTTTTCCAATACACAAGAATCTACCTGCTGAAGGCTACACCCTTCTCTTGTTTTCTAGCTTCTACTGGAAGGGAGCTCCAACTCGCTAGCTCTTGTACTGGCTGATATGTTTATTAGTACGTAGGCACCATCCTACAGAAGGATACTACCTTCACTCTTTCTCTAGGGACCACGTTTCATAAATTTTCAGACTGGATACTCCTGGTGCATAACAACACAATATGAAGGCCACGTCTCATCAAATTTTCATACTTGGCCCATCAGTAACATTAAAGCTCAAAATAAATCACCACTGCAATAACTGCATCTACCAACAATCAGTCAATCTGAACAGTCAGATTACTGTCACTAGAACACTGCGTTGAAACTAGAAACCTGCATCATCAACCAGAACCAATTGCAACCTCAAAAATCATATGTCAGAAAGTATACGCTACTTCAGTGAAGCCAACCTACATGTATACACTACTTCCTTTAACCAAACCTGTGTATACCTCCAAACATATTGAATCATAAAATCCTCTTAATCAAAATTGTACCAACCAGTAACATTCTAAAGATCTATTGTCAAAATACAAAGTTCTAAAAAGATAGAAACAAAGATAACCTTTCTCACTTAATCAATCAATCAATTAGACTCAATCTCCTTATACATTCAGTTCTGCTTTTAGATCTAATGAAGACATCATTTAATAGACAATAGTAAAACAAAATCACTGATAAGATAGATTAGCCATCTCTGAGCAACAGGGTTTTATTTTGTTCCTATCTTTTCAGAGGATAATCTTTGTTCTAAAAAGTATTTAGGGCTATCATGATCCATTTTTACCTTGAAGTGTCTTCCCATTAGGTAGGGTCGCCATTTCTTAAGTGCATGGAGTATTGCCAACATTTCCTTCTCATAAATAGCTTTGTGTAAAAACTTTCCCTTGATTGGACGACTTTCAAAAGCAATGGGTCTTTCATCTTGCATTAGAACAACACCAATTCCATTTCCTGAAGCATCAAATTCCACAATAAAGGTTTTTTGTGAAGTCTGGTGTAGCTAAGACCGGTGCTTGGCACATTGCCTCTTTAAGATGTTCAAAGGCCTTTGTT
>APFE030057288.1:70100-89309 GCA_000404065.3 Pinus taeda
GCCCAAGTGATAAATTGTTTATGAGAGCAAAGCCATTGATCCCATACAAACTAATTTGGTTCCAAATATAAAGTTGCCATACGTACCTTTTGTGTGTTTTGCACATTATTGAGATCGAAAAATTGCTCCATCTGTAATATCCATGTTGCGGGATCCTTGCCATCAAACTTCCTCATATCGATTTTTGGAATATGGTGGGTCTTCGATCCAACATTAGAGTCTATGAAATCATGATTAACAACTCTTTTGTTCGCATCATGAGTTTCCTTTAATACCCTTTCACCATTATTAAGTATTTCTTGTAGAAAATTTGTCAAATATGTCTTCAAATATGCCATGCCTGTCTTCAAATCTATCTTCAAATTGTCCATCTTAGTTTCCACACATTTTATCTTAGATTCCACACCATTTATCTTAGCTTCTGTTAGCTTTTGTGAGAGTGACATTTGTTGCACTTGGTCTTGTAATTTTGATATACCATGTAGCATTTCTTCCTCTTCTTCATGAGTCATGCTAGAGCTTTCAGGTTTCTTACTAGGTGTTTGCATATTTTTTCCTCGGGGCATCAGTTAGCGATAATAATGCTTTGCCCTTTGAATTCCTTCAAAATAATTTTTCAAACCAAGCTTAAGCAAAAATTTAAAAAAATCTACACACCTTTTTCACTTTGTAGGAGCTCAATATTGCCTCTGATGTATCTCTGTAATTTCAGATCATCCAATTCTGAAATTTCAATCTAAAGTAGCCCTCTGTGTCCTCTTTCCAATGCCACCAGTCTGATCCAAATTGGATTCTCCAAGGAAGAGTTATGCCAAATCTCCCACAGTGACCTGATTATAGACTAGTTTAGTAGAGCGAACTTGTACAACATGTCACGTGTCACTGTTTCAACCTTTGGCTCTAAAAAATATATAAAAGAAACTATAGTCCGTCCTCTTTCTGTAACTTCTTACGAAATTTCAATCCGATGCTTAGAGAGAAAGTTATGATGATTTTCCCCAAGTAACCTGTTTGGAATGTAATTCAGGAGTCTGCAAAAAAACCAACTTCTTCAGATCATATCTCCTCAAATATAGTGCAAACAACTCTGAAATTTGGAACCAAGGTTCAATGCGATTTTGTCTCAAATGGTTTTTTTTGTTTTCTTCTGAAACATCTCAAAAACAATGTTATAGTGAAAATTCCACGATGACCTATTTGGAGCAACGAAACCCTAGAATCCAAAGCTCTGATACCAAATGTTATGAAACCAGCGCAAGAAAAAGATAGAAAAGATAGATCAACGCCTTAGAATTCAGCCTCTTCGAGGGGACAACCTCCTTTTCATTACATAAATGAACAATTCTTGGATGATTCAAATGAAAAAACCTCCTTTCTATATATAGGAGTCTAAGGAGTCACAATATAACCCAGCTGACCTAACAATAATAATATAAAGCCACAAAAATACAAATAGAGGGATTCTATGGGGCACAGTACTAACAATATGGGGACAATAGAGGCACAACAATATTAATAAGGGATACAACTACAATAGTAATGGGGTAATCACTAGTATTATAGGGACCCAACATTGGCCCATCAGTAACATTGAAGCTCAAAATAAATCACCATTGCAATAACTGCATCTACCAACAATCAGTCAATATGAATAGTCAGATTACTATCACCTGAACACTGCACTGAAACTAGAAACCTACATCATCAACCAGAACCAATTGCAACCTCAAAAATCATATGTCAGAAAGTATACGCTACTTCAGTGAAGCCAACCTACATGTATACACTACTTCCTTTAACCAAACCTGTGTATACCTCCAAACATATTGAATCCTAAAAACCTCTTGATCAAAACTGTACCAACCAGTAACATTCTGAAGATCTATTGTCAAAATACAGAGTTCTAAATAGATAGCAACAAAGATAATCTTTCGCACTTAATCAATCAATCAATTAGACTCAATCTCCTTATACATTCAGATCTAATGAAGACATCATTAATAGACAATAGTAAAACAACATCACTAATAAGATAGATTAGTCATCTCTAAACAATAGGGTTTTATTTTGCATACACTACTTGAAAGAGTCGAACTAGCATGTATACATGCCTTCACCAAGGAGAACTAGCGTATAGATCTGCAAATAATAACTTATAACTTCACAGCTATTCCAGACTTCAATCATACTCAGATCATAACATTTACAAGATAAAAAATGCGTTAGCATTTAGGTCTAGCCAAGAAATTATTAGATCATACAATGATTAGTCATTTAAGGTTTCATGATCCTAATCCAACATTGTACCCAAAGGTGCACAAGATATTTCAGATCATATCATAACCATAGCCCTTACAATATACTTCAGATAGAAGTATTCATGAAAAACCCTTTCACATATACACTTAGCCCTTTGATCTTCTCCTCCTTCTATAGTTTTAGCCTTTTTCAAAACCTTGGACCAAAAAGACACTTATAGCTTGTGGTATTCTTGGACGGAATCAAATAACCGTTACTCCTCTCAATATTGTGGGCTAATACCATGGTATTGACCCTTGGTATTCTTTTGACCTTAATTTTCCATCCCATACACGCTTTTCCTTCTGTGAAAGTGTGTGTGTACGCATACGCTATTTTTGTTCTTTGAACCTGCTTCTATATGCTACTTCGATTAGGTGAACCCGCATATACAACTTAAAATAGCTTAAAACATTTTTTTTCTTCAATTGCTTGATTTTGATCTCTAGTCCTTTGTCCCATCATCCTGTTCATCTGTACCATTACCTTGTTACCTCTAAATTGACCTATTACAATGTGAGTTTCCCTTTATCAAATCTAAACTGACCTGTGAGTGGGTTTCCATCAAGGACAACACCTATACCATAATGCCAACAAGGCAAACTTTCAATCTAAGTTTGTTGAATTTTTGGAGATGTAGAGGCTAGTTTTGAAGGGAGTTCAGTAAATTTACATTTTAAGTATTCAATAGATTTGAGATCTTCTAAAGAAATAGAAGAGTAAATACTCTTTTTTTTTAGGAAGGCCTCATACATATTTTCTCTATATACTTGAATCTTCGTCCTTTCCTCATTATCCATAGATTCCCCCCCAGTAATTGCTTGATCAAAATCATCAACATTAATGTAAATGTAATCAAAGAGAGGTTTTTGACGTATAAAAGTTTTGATATAGTTGATAGCTTTGTAGATGTCATTGATTATACCTATAGGATCATAATCATACTGAGGTAAATGTTAATTTTTCCTAGGGCTATATTGTTCTTTGCTTTAATAATTGCATTTCTTCATTAACACATCAAGTTAACCCCATAACGTCATAACATTATTCATATTTACATGATTATTTAACAGCATATGTAACTATATAGAAAGAACAATATCATCATCATCAATGTGGTGGAACATAAAGGAACAATAGAAGAAAAGCATTCACACATAGAGACATCAAGATTGGTCAGAGACTAGGAAAAACCCATTATGGGGAAACCCTTTCAAATTATTCTTCTTATTAGATTGTCATCAAATGATTCAGCAAAAGAGAGTACAATGATCCATAGCTTCATCCATACAAATATCCAGCTAAAAATACTACACAATGTTCATGAAATGAACCCATTAATGCTTATATTTAAAACTATGATTTTGAAGCCTGTAATGAATTGTCCATGTTTGCATTCAACTGCCAAATATTGCGATCATTGAGAGAAATCTTTGTACAACTGAATTTTCATCATTTAGGTCCTGATCGCATGGATGATGGGTCATGTGTGTGACTGGTAAGGTTCTAGTCATTCCCTAGAGCTTATAAGACAACAACTGCAATCTGTGACTGATACTCATAAACCCTAGATGTCATTTGCATGGAGGATGAGTTGTGTGTGCCACTGAGATGCTTCAGTCGCATGGATGAGTTAGCTAGCGAGAGAATGTGGTTGATTTATTAATGTGGAATGCCTTCGACTGAGTCCCAAAACCCTAAAATAGAGATATGAGCTTCAGAACCTACAATTTCATCTTCAAGTGAACCATTCCTCTGCAAACATGCCTCAAACCTATGTGAGCCAAAAACCAAGAAAGAGAATAGAAGAATATCTCATGTTGATTTCCAAATGAGGTTGAGGTGACTTGAATTTATAGCCTTCCAAGTGTGACCAATCTACTTTAGGGTCGACCTTATAAAATATGTACATGCAGACATTTCTTCATAAGTACACTTTCCCTTATCTGATTTTATTGATTTCGGTCGATTTTGGTCCTCTCAAAAGAGGAATTCAATGAAATAATTATATCCATAAAATGAGTTGTATAAAGTGTAATTTGACTGAAGTTTCATATTTTAACACCTCCCTCTCAACTGGGGAGAATTCCGCTTGCATTATGTCATGTGTATCCTGTCATCAAATCATATCCAATCTCAAGTATCTCATCATCAAATTTTGTCACTACTCATCTCTATTCATCTCTGATTATTCTTACTCATCTCTTGATTGTCTCTACTCATATGTTGAACACTCTTGAATCTAAAAGAAGAAGAATTTATTATTGGAGGGGAGCCTAAGCTACCACCCTCTATCTCTGCTAGTGAGGAGCCCTATGCTACCACTGAGAAACATTAGCAGGGAGCTAATTCTATGAACCACATCATCATCGAAGAGTGTATCATCTGGGAGCACATCTCAACTTGTAACCACATCTGGGAGCACATCTAAACCCAGATCTCATGGGGGAGCTAAACATCTACAACCCTGTGTCAAGCAATAGGTGATATAGGGGATCACATCTAAACCCATCCTATTGCCTACTGATCTTCCCAGCAATGACCCTCAATAGTCATGTGGTATAACACCTACATCATAATCAGGTTGGGTTGTACAACCCTAAGTACACTCTCAGCCCGTTGGTCAGATGGGGAGCGGTAATCCCAACAAGTTGAGCTTGTGGGTATGATGCTAATTGAGGTATGAATATAGGGCATGGAGTTAATGATATTCTTCTTAACGTCATAACTACTTGTGATATATTTAACATTTATCTTATTATCATATTATTTAATCTTAGTGTGTCTTCTTTAATTCATCAAATAGCTACCATAAAAAGGAGACAAGAACACAAAATGTTGGATTTATTCCAGGGCCAAAACCTCTCCCTCTTGGAGAGGAAAATCCACACAAAATTCTTATTATAGAGATTCCAATTGATGAATACCAAGACCATGAACCTTGAATTACTGAGCCACTCCAAGACCAAGACACCAATCCTCTTCTTTGTCATTGTTGAAATCATCATCACTACACTGCTGAGAGCTTCATTACTGTTGCCATCACTGAGAACATAACTGCTGCATCTTCATAGAGATATTCACCATATAAATGAGTTAATCATACTATTCTTCATCATGACCTTGGTTCATGTAATCCTCTAATATCTTCATCATGATCTAGTCTTCGATAGGATTATGATCAAGACTATTATGCCAAGAACATGACTATGTTAAGTATGCTGATAGAGTGTTATGTCAAGGCAGTATGTATGATGAGACAATGTGTGTCATTGTGAGGAATATTCATAAGGTATACCGAGATCATGACTATATGCCGTGACAGAGACTCGAGACCTTGTTTATTTCACCATAGAATTTATCTATGTGGCATCTATCTAAAATTGTCTCACTGTTTTGTCATCTGAAAAGGATCTCAAAATTGTACCCATCTTGTAACCATCCAAAAGTCATAGAGAATGGGAGTCTCTACCCTCACTCGAATTTTCATAGAAGTATGAATTTGTGCCCTCCTGTAATGCATATTGAAGACTTATACCCAACCAAATTATCTCAGAGAAATGTGAGTTTTTGTTCTACTCTTTTGCGGTGACCCTAGTATATATAGTGTTTAAGTCTCCATATTAAGCTGACTTGACCAACTAAACCATTGTGTCTCCTTTTGCAAGCCAACATGACTTCTATTTAATTCAATTGTTGGTCGACATGAAGAGGATTGTGCTTGTCATTACTAGAGGTTTGTTAGACACCATTTTATAGACTTGTATACATTACATATATGCTCAAGAAGAGCTCTTTACACTTGTATTTGACTCTTTGAATTTCCTAAACCTATGGAATTAGTAAGAAACACATTCTTATAATTTAAAAAAATAATATTTCTTTTTCTTGACAAGTACAAAGATCAAAATTACATTTTTAAATACCGAACCTAGTTACACTTTCTTCAATGCTCCCCCTTAACTAGGGAGGTACTTATAATGGTACTTGGTTTTTCTCAATATGAATAATTTCTCATAAGAAGAAATGGGTTGGTAACCCATTTGTATAGCATCATAATAACCAACATTGTTTCCACATCAAGGCATTGACTGACAACTCTATCTCTCACTAAATTAGAGCACAATGTTGGTGAGATCAATGACTATGGACACATTCATCATTGTTTCTCAAGGTACATACCCACCTGGGTGTTCACTATGTATGACCTTCTAGGACTATTCTTATATTGGATTCCTAGCCTGGAAAAGAATATCGGTCCTCTTGCCTACTCTTGTCTTGTATGCCCTACACATCCTCAAAGAGCATCAGATTCCAAATGATTACCAAATTGTCCATTCTTTCTTCCCAGATGAAGACAAGAATGTGTGTCTCTCATGTGTCTACATTTCCATTAATGGCCTTCACTAAGACTTACGGTTGTTAGTCCTGGTCTAGTGCATGACACATGAAATGGAAAAACACATATATCACTCCTTTTTAATAAGGGGTGACTCAATTTAGGCTCCCTCTTAATTAGGGATTCTCTTTTCATCAACAACTTCTTTTTTGTGGGTCCTTTAGTTACTTGATCAACTTCTTTCCTTGATATCATGAAATTCAGTTAAGCTTCTTCCTTGTAGGGAATGACCATCGATCACTTTCTTTTTCATTCTGTCATGTCATTCCTTTCTTCATGGAAAGTGTCCTTCTTAGAACATATCTAGAACCTTCTTCATATGGCTACTCCTTTCTCTTCATGATTCTTTCAGGAGTTTCCATCCATTGCATGGATGTTGGTTGTACTTGTACTTATAGATATTGTTCTAGTAGCCCTGCATGAACTTTACCTAGATATTTTTCAAGAAATCAAAACATAGCATTAAATCAAATTGTACCTTTCGATATCGCTTTTTATCATGACATATTTTCAGTAGGCATCAACATCCTGCATACTTGTTAACAAATTTACCAAATATATGAATTGTCAAGGGTCTTTATCTTTTACAGACTTTCATCATAGTCTTCATATCTTTCTAGGATATTTCTTAGTCAAGACTTCTTGGTCTTTTGTATGTTGATTTCATTCATAATGGTTGCATATTTCACGATTTCTTCCTTCCTCACACACTACATTTTCAAGGGTTTCTAATCCGAGTTCTACAATTGTAGTCAACCACCTCATACTTCATATGAGGACATATTATGTTGATTTCATCTAATGTGACTTACTATGCATCCTTTCAGAGGAGGAGATCATTTTCCCTTGATCATGCTTCTTAAGATAGAAGTAATGATCCATATTACCTGTAACCATACGACATGACATTATAAAATTTAAACATAAGCATGTATACCTCATTTTACCATTAAGTCATCAAGGCTTCTTCTAGTAGCTTCCTTGATTGAAGTGTCTTCAACCCCTTGATCTGATTGTTTTATTATGTTTTCATAAAATCATCCATGAATTCCATAAGTTCGAGTTCTTGATGAAACACTTGCTTCCTCTCTAGATTAGTGAATCCTTCAATAAGTATTCCATCAGAGAATCTTGCGGGTATTGCATATCCCCATCTGGAAGATGTTTTTTTTTTACTTGACAAATGATGAGACATGTCCTAGATGAATCCTTCATTTCCTTCAATGTCCAATGAGGTTCCCAAGAGTTATATCCTTCATGTTTAATTGCCATGGATTTATTCCTTCATGATTCCCATCGTGTTGTCACGAGCTCTTGTTTCTAATGTTTCCATGATTTCACAATGCATCATAATATCATGGTCATATCTAGAGATTTAGGAGCTTGTGATAGGATCCCTTTTGTGTGGGAGGCCATCTAATAATAGTGGAGATCTATTGCTCCCTCTTTCCTTGGCCCTTTTCTTTAGCATCCTCCATCTTTTTGACGATATGTTTTGTCTTTCTTGAGGACCAAACTTTCCTTTCCTTTCTATAAATGTTTGAGTCCTTTAACCTTCAACATTTTTGCCTTCAAATTGTCTTTCTCTATTTAGCATAGAGATCATAGATTGTTGAATGAGGTAACCTTCTTGTTTATGAACATTTATTGTCTTGCTTATCAATTAGAACAATGATGATTATCTTCTTATCATCTTTCCCAAATCTTTCAATTGATATCTCATGAAGATATTCTTTCATTCTTTGATACCTTCAACCAAGTCTAAGTGATATGACCTTCTTCACTGCATTTCATATATCTATTTATGTCTCCTTTATTGCTACGTAGGGATGAGAGGACCTTAAATGTTCCTTCCCATGAATTCAAAGGAGACATTTTTCTTGATATGTTCACTGACTTATTTTATCTATGAGGATTATGACAATCCTCCTAATTTCATACAAGGACTTTTGATGACCTACCCAACCCATAGATCTCCTTGAAATCATGAAGTCAATTAACCAAACTTGATTATAACAATGAAAGATACTTACTTGACAAGTGAAGATGAACTCTTCTACTTGATCCCTTGGATGCTTGTTGGAGAAGTTGTATTGGAGTTTTCCTCTTTGATGATCTTCTCTTTGATGGAAAGCCTTTCTCCAATGGAAAAGGTTTCTCCTTTTGATGAGGATGCTCTATTTCTTTCCTTCGAGGATTTTATTCTATGGAAAGGAAATGATCCTTTCTTTTATAACCTTGAATATGATGGCAATGCTTTTTCTTATTCAATATGCTGTACCTTCTTTTGTAGATCAGGATTGCTGCTAGGGTTTCAACTTTCTCCAAGCTGATGTGACCTTCATTTTGAAATCCATCGAGCTATCTTGTTTTGTAGACATCTTGAAGAGGATCTTGGTGGCCTCTTAATGATGACTGTGGAGACACATGTTCTTTCTGTTGTAGAATTTATCCTAAATTGCATAGACAAAAACACTTACTGAGGTAGATTGTTGTTGTAGATTGCTAGGGTTTGATCAAGATCAGGGTTTGTTTCTTTAATGCAGATCTTGATTTCCTTTAGCTTGCTTTGACGCCCTACTAGAAACTTGATCCTTGAAATGTCTCTTTTCTGCCCTTCCTTTGATTGTAACCATAGCTCTAATACCATGTTGAAGAATATAGGGCATGGAGTTAATGAGATTCTTCTTAGCATGATAACTATTTGTGAGATATTTAAAATTTAGCTTATTACCATATTCTTTAATGTTATTGTGTCTTCTTTAATTCATCAAATACCTACCATAACGAAGAGACAAGAACAAAAAATGTTGGCTTTCTTCCATGGCCAAAACCTCTCCCTCTTGGAGAGGAAAACCCACACAAAATTATTATTATAGAGATTCCATTTGACAAATACAAAGACCATGACCCTTGACTTACTAAGCCACTCCAAGACCAAGACACCAATCCACTTCTTTGTCATTGTTGAGATCATCATCACTGCACTGCTAAGATCTTCATTACTGCTGCCATCATTGAGAACATCATTGTTTCATCTTCATAGAGATCTTCACCATATGAATGAGATCATCGTACCGTTATTCATCATGGCCTTGGTTCATGTAATGCTCTGGGATCTTCATCATGATTTAGTCTTTGATAGGATTATGATCAAGACTATTATGCCAATAACATGATTGTGTTAAGTATGATGATAGAGTATTATGTCGAGACAGTATGTATGCTGAGACAATGTGTGTCATTATGAGGAATATTCATAAGGTATACCGAGATCATGACTATATGTTGAGATAGAGACCCGAGACCTTCTTTATTGTACCTAAGATTGTATCTCTGTGGCATATATTTGAAATTATCTCATGGTTTTGCCATCCGAATTGCAAGGATCTCAGACCTGTACCCATCTTGTAACCATCCAAAAGTCACAGAGAATGTAAGTCTCTGTCCTCACTCGAAGTTGCAGAGAAGTTTGAATTTGTGCCCTCCTATAATATAGATTGTAGACCTGTACCCAACGAAATTATCTCTAAGAAATGTGAGTTTATGTTATTCTCTTTTGTGGTGACCCTAGCTAGGTATATATAGTGTTTATGTCTCCATATTAAGTTGACTTAACCAAGTGAACCATTGTGTCTCCTTTTTCAAGCCGACGTGACTTTTATTTAATTCATTTGTTGGTCGATGCGAGGAGGATTGTGCTTGTCATTACTAAAGGGTTGTTGGAAACCATTTTATAGAATTATATGCATTACATATGTGCTCAATAAGATCTCTTTACACATGTATTTGACTCTTTGAATTTCCTAGACGTATGGAATGAGAAAGAAACTCATTCTTATAATTTACAAAAATAATATTTATTTTTTCTTGACAAGCACAAAGATCAAAATTGCATTTGTAAATACCAAACCTAGTTACACTTTCTTCAACAGGGTATACTCTGCAAAGACCAAGAAAGGGAAGAAACATCTCCAACCCTATGGGTAATAGATAGGGAAGCAACATATATGTCTCTATTTTCCAGAGATCCCTCAACTCCAGGATCCCTTTATCTCAATTCGACACCCTGGGATCTCAGACATGGGAGAAGATTTGGCTCAGTGTCCTCGATCAACAATGTTATTTATAGATCAGCAACATATTAGCGTACTCATATATGGTAATCATCATGTCTCAATAACAGTTGTCTCATGTTCATACAGGACATCAAATCAAATATAATATTAGAACAATATATACATACATATATATATATCATAAAAAGGATACCATATTCATCCTCCATCTCAAGGAGGTGACAACCACAAGCCTAAGCTTGTCTCGTACAATAGCACTTTCTCAATGAAAGTGTCTCAGTCTCAGCTATAAGATTAATTTATACTCAGCTCCCATTCTTTGTCATCACAAGGTATCCATGTCATAACCAAAACTTGTTGAAATGTCTCTCCAAATAGCTTCTTTAACCTACTTCATATCTAGTCGTCCTAGCAACATCCTACTCAACCCCGATCATCTTTAAAGCTGCAAACCTTTCATCCAATAATATCATGGAAGATCACATAATAAGGCAGCACCCAGATACACTCATCAACAATGATCCCAAACATCATCAATACATCTATGTAGTCACATTAGACAAAAAATAGATCGTCCCATGCAAGTATCTCGAAGGGTGCTTGGCAGCAACTCAATGTGCATGAAGAAGCTCACAACATATATTAATATAATATATATATATATATATATATATATGCGTCACTATCATAGATCATCCCATGCAAGTATCTCAAGGGTGCTTGGCGAAATTCAATGTGTATGAAGCACACACACACACACACACACACACACACACACATATATATAGACACACATAGATGGGTGTTAAAATAGAACACCAATGCTTCAATCAATTGTTAGTTTCCAAGTTGGGTTCAATAATGTCTAATCATAACTTCTTGAAATTAAATCAGAGTGTCCAAGAATTTGCATTTCCTCTTTCCAAAAAAAAAATCTTCAATAGCTTCACAATATAGATTTTATTTTCCCAATTTCATAAATCAATTCATTATGTCATGATTCATTATTTCAAGCTTCAAAAATCAGCTCCCTCTTACTTTCATCATCAGAGGATCATTACTTGTCAAGAGTATACCATCATTATATAAAATCAAAATCAAAGTTGTACCTTGGACCACTTTTGAAGTAGAGGTTTGGATCGACACATCATCCTAGCTTCACCAAATAATTGTCAATGCGAACATATCGGGATTGGGTAGCTTGCTCCATACAATGTTTTCTACAGTCATAACACTTGACCAAAGAAATATGTTTAGCCTTACACAAATCAATACTGTGTAATCAAATCAACTACGTCATCTTATCAAAGTTTAGATGTCAGATCAAAACTAATATCAAACTCATGAATATCACTGTAACAAATTCTTTAGAATAGGTGACAGGTAGAGATCACATCAAGTTATGAATTCATCTATCATTTACTAAACAATATATCATGCCATCCTCATGATCATAATATAAGTCACTAGATGAAAATGCATATACAAAAGATAAGTCATGCAGGTTCCATCCATTTATTGTGAGATTAATTCATACTGAATCACACATGTTTATACTTCAACCAATATGCTAAGGAAAATGAGGCCAATACAAAACCATTATCAATATTATTCAATGAAAGATATTATGCCCATTTAGCATTGTTATCAAGGAAAATCATCATTCGTCAAATCAAGTCATTAGTCATTAGGTAAAATCCTACATTTTCCATCATAGTGAGATATATAGCCCAAAACATATCACAACATATCAATCATCAAGTCAAATATCAATCAGCCAAAATCATAATGACATATTGATATGCATAGCTCAGTCACTTGCAAACACAAGTTTAGTCAACACATCAAAACTTCCCTACTCATAGAACTTCTTGTTTTCTTCTCCATGTCTGTAGGATTGTCATCGTTCAGGAAAAATTCTAATTTCATGCACAAAAATTCACTCTTGTGTCCTATAGGCATAGTTGCACCCATAGGCCTTCTTGAGTAGTTGAGATGCTACAGTCACACCCTTGATCTTACCTCTGTGCGGCTAAGAGGCTACAGTCACACCTGTAAGCTTGCATCTGTGCGACTAAGGCTTTGATTAATGGAAAACTCTATCTATATATTTTCCTATAGATTCACAAGCTTATGTAATCTACTAAAACAAGAGACAATAATCTACTTCTACTTTCAACCAGCAGAAGCCAATAGATCGATGAAAACTTTATGAACAAGAAGAATACAAATCAATGGCACAAAACACAATAAGTTATTATGGGGAAAGCCACTACTCAAAACCCCGCCTATATGTATTGCATTAATCAAAAATATGAGTAAAGATACAAATTTTTTTCTCACTAGAACAATTATGCACAAGCATGCTCAATTCTTTGCCTCACAAGCCAGCTCTTATCCAACAATTATCCAATTTCTACTCCTTTCCAAGCCCCTATTTCCTTGCGTGATTCCTAGGCTGAATAACTCATATTAATGGGAATCCAGTGCTTCAAAAACCGTGCAATCCAATCTAGGTCCTTTTCCTTATTGCATGCATGATCTATACAACTTAGTAAATCATACAACTAATAGTAAAATGTCCCTACACTCTAGTCTCAACTGGGTCTTTCTCAGAACTGACATGCATGAGTTTCCGATAAGAGAATATTTTGTTAACTGGAGTAGCATCTGTGGATGGACTAGTGCACTAACTGACTGTTAATCCTCTACTAGCTCAACAAATAGTTAGAACTATTTTAACTCTCTATAACTCAGTAAACTGAGTTATCTAATTACAACTCAATCTAAACTCATACTGTGCCGTAAAATTTAGGGAGAACACTTACATGACTTCCAAAAGACTTCCAACTCAAAATTACTAATCTAATTAGGCCAATTAAACTTAATTAACTATTTAAAATTTGTTGTGAGAATAGAATTCTATTTTAATTCTCAGTTTAAATTCAAGGAAAAATTTAAACTAGAATTTCTTTTTGCCTTTTCTCAACACTCCCTCTCAACAAGAAAGATATTATCTACTACCCCAATCTTGTCTCTTTGAAACTCGAATTTACATATTGACAATGCCTTTGTCAAAATGTCAGCATCTTTATCCTCCATGGGAATGTACTCTAAAAAAAATACCCACCTCAGTACACAATCTCGTAGATGATGATATCAGATATCAATGTGCTTGGACCTATCATGGAAAAAAGGATTTTCAGAGAGTTTTATACAACTCTGATTATCGCAGTAAATCATTTTCGAATCCATCTGTTGATCAAACAGACCAACCAAGATCTTCCTCACCCAGATGGACTCACATGCTGCCTAAATTGTAGTCATGTACTCTGCCTCTGCCAAACTGAGTGTAATCGATCTCTATTTCTTATTTTACCAAGAAGTTGTTGCTGATCCAATACTAAAAATCCCTCATGATGTGATTTTCTAGTTGGATGGACTCCCCGCCCAATCTGCATCCATGAATCCTTGAAGCTTCACTCCCCTTTTCTGTTTGTACCATAATCTATACTAAGTAGTGCCGCTGAGGTATCTCAATACATTCTTTGTCACCTTCCAATACATATTGGTAGGCCTAACCATCACTTAACTAATTTGGTTAACTGCATAGCATAAATTCAGCCATGTGTTCACCAATTACTTGAGTGAACCCACAGGCTACCTATAAACAATAGCTTCCACTACCTCTCCCAAAGTAGAATCCTCCTTCCTCCAATTACCAACTAGATGAGTCTCCATAGGCTTGCAAATCTCCATGTGGAACCTTCAGAGTATCTCATTGGCATACTTGCCTTGAGACACAAACAACTCCCCATCACCCTACCATACTTCCATGCCTAGAAATTAATGCGTGAGCCCCAAGTCCTTCATGTCAAAATATCTTGCAAGGTCCTCCATGCAAGTTTGATCAACTAATCATCACCTGTTAGTATGACATCATCAACATACAGTACAATGATCAACAGTTTACCTTCCACCACTATGGGTTACAGGTTTGCATATGCTTCACTCTTTATGAAGCCCAACCTAGTGAAGTAGCTATCTATCTTTGTATACCAAGCATGACGTGCTTGCTTTAGACCATACAATGCTCTCTTGAGTCAACACACATGTGACTCATGGTCGAAGGTTTCAAAAAATTCAGGATACTCAATGTACACCTCTTCCTCAATTGTGCCATTAAGGAAGGTTGTCTTTACATCCATTTTATGTATCTTCCAACCCATCTACAATGATAGTTCCAATTTAGATCTAATCGATGAGTATCTTGCAACAAGAGAAAAGGTCTTATCATAGTCAATCCCCTCTAGCTTTGAAAAACCACGGGCCACAAATATAGCCTTATGCTTCTCCACACTACCATCTGCAACTTGCTTTACCTTGTAAATCCAACGGAAGCTCACCACGAACTTATCCTATGGTCTTAGGACCACATCCCAAACATTGTTACGAACTATGGAGTCATACTCTTCCATCATGGCATCAACCCAAATCAACTGCTGCATTGCTTCCTCAAAGGAAGATGACTATGTCACAACACATCCGCTCATAAGAGCCATTTATCTAGTGTACCTTTAGGTGACCTCCTATGTCTGCATTGTGATGTGGTTGCTCCCACATCCTCTCTAGCATCCAACATAAATATATCCACCTCTTTGGTGTGATTTCTCCTATCTCTGGAAGACTCTGCCTGAGTGGATGTCTCCACTCCCAGATCCTCTGCATGTGGTTGCTCCACATCAATTTGAGGCTTGTCAACCTTAGGAGCTAAAATATCCTCAACCGCATGTAGTTGAATCTCCCTCTCAAGGGAAACTCGCATGGCCTTCTCCTCATCGAATTTGACATCCCTGCGAACCACTGTCATCCTGTTGGTCGGCAAGTACACCCGATAGTTGTGAGGTGTATTAGTGTACCCCAAAAATATCCCCAACTTTGTTGTCAGCTCAAGATTCTTCCATGCATCTTTGATCACATGGAAATATACCGATGACCCAAAATCCTAAAGTGACCAACATCTAGCCTCTTACCAGAATAATCCTCCTCTGGTGTCTTCATCCCAATTATCTAATGTAGGCTACGGACCTGAACATAAACTGTTGTGTTACATGCATCAACCCACAATTGTATTGGGAGACCCTAATCATGCAACATCACCCTCACTACCCCTACTATGCTTTTGTTCTTCCTCTCGGCCACCCCATTCTGTTGAGGGTTATGGGGTGTCGTCAACTCCCATTTAATCCCTTCTGCTACACAGAAGTTCTTAAACTTGTTTCAGACATACTCAACACTGTTATCACTCCATAGAGATTTAACCTTATTTCTCGACTCTTTCTCGTCCAATGCTTTAAATTCACAAAAATTTGTGAAAGTTTGATGCTTCTTCTACATGAAAAATATCTAACATTTACGAGAAAAGTCGTCAAAAAATATCACATAATACCTTTGTTTGTCCATGGATGCTGTCGAGAATGGTCCACACACATCTGAACGGACTCACTATAGAATAGCCTTTGCTCGACTGTCTCTGACGTGAAGGAAGACTTGGTGTATTCACCCAAATTACACCCATTTCATGTATCAACTTGCTCTAGTGTACCTTTGGGAAAACTCGTGGAGGTCTCTTGCATTATCTTCAAATCCCCATGATGCAAGTGACCCAATATTTTGTGCCACAACTCGCCAATGTCTCAGCTCTGCACCATCTCTACTTTCGTGCTCAAGACAACACAATCGTCTACCTCCAGCTTATAAAGATTCTTCACATGAATCCCTATCTTCTTTACTTGACCTGTGGCTATGTGTTGAAGGAACTCATTTCCTTTCGAGAAGATCACATCATAGCCTTTATCGTAAAGCATGGAAACGGATACCAAGTTCTTCTTCATCCCAAGCACATACATAAAATTATTTAAGGTGAGTGGAGCCCCATGCTTCTTTTGAAAAGTAATCGTGCCCAATCTAGTAGCACTATACCTCCCATCATCACCCATCTTGATATGCATCTGGAGATCTTTCTCCTCCAAGTCACTAAATAACTCCTTGTCGCTAGTGATGTGGAATGAAGCTCCACTATCTAAGTACGATACACTTCCCATCATGCATGTAATGAGGGAAAATTCCAATTCAAATCGAGAGGCAAAAGCCTCACCCACCACTCCTCATGAGGACTTCTTGGGTGGGAAATTTGTAGCAAAGTGTCCCATCTCATGACAATGGAAGCATTTCACTTTTTCCATGTCTTTCTTCTTGCCTCCGTGACACGAATATGATTTGGAATGGAAATATGTCCCTTTCCCCTTTTTCACCTTAATCATTAAGGTATAGTTCTCTTCATCATCAGTCTTTGATGAAGAGCCATCCCTGGTGTTCCTCCTAATCTCCTCCTGCATCAAATCTGACGATAGTCATTCCCAATATGGAAAATTTTCCCAACCATTGGTAGAATCCTAATAACTATGGCAACTCTTTGGGAGTCTTAGAAGAGAAATACTCACCATATCATCCTAGGAAACTATGATTCTAACACTTCCAAGTTCATCATGACATTGAGTGAACTTGGTCAAGTATTTTCGAATAGTCTCGCCTTTGTCCATTTTGATTTTTCGTAGTTTTCCCTTTAGTGCCAATTTAATTTGGCCATTGTTATTCTGATACAAGTTCTTCAATGCTTTCCACATAGCATACGGAGTTTCCTTTCCATGGAGATTCGAGACAATGTGGTCTCGAACTCACTCAAGGATTATCTGCCTCACCTTCACCACACACTTCTTCCATTTGACTAGATTTTGTGCATCCGATGTTGTTGGCTTAGGAATGTCTTGATCAAGAAATTCCTTCAAGCCATTATCCTCTAGCACAACCTCTATTTTTTCCTTCCAAGCTATATAATTTGAGTTTCCTTCCAAGCCATACTCGAGCCGCAAACCGTAGAATGCCATCTATTGATCCTGATGTATGTATTGCAAATTTGAATTTCACCTATAACCCAAAACTCAAAACTTTGAAATTTCCTCTAGTGTACTATATTCAGCTCCTCTACCATGTATATTTTCCTATAGATTCACAAGCTCATGTAATCTACTAAAACAAGAGACAAGAATCTACTTCTACTTTCAAATAGCAGAAGCCAATAGATCGATGAAAACAGTATGAACAAGAAGAAGACAAATTAATGGCACATAAGACAATAAATTTTTCTGGGGAAAACTACTACTCAAAGCCCTGCCTATATCTAATGAATTAATTAGAAATATGAGTGAAGATACAAAGCTTGTTCTCACTAGAAACATTCCGCACAAGTATGCTCAACTCTTTGCCTAACAAGCCAGCTCTTAGCCAACACTTAGCCAATTTCCACTGCCTACCAAGCCCCTATTTCCTTGTGACATTAGTAGGTTGAATAACCCACATTAATGGGAATCCAGTGCTTCCAAAACCATGGAATCCAAAATAGGTCCTCTTCCTGATCGCATGTGTGATCAATACAACTCAGTAAATCATACAACTGATAGTACTTTCACTCTAGTCTCAACTGGGTGTTTCTCATAATTGACATGCATGAGTTTCCAATTAGAGAATATTTAGTTAACTAGAGTAACACTTGTGGATGCATCAGTGCACTAATTGATTGCTAATTCTCTACTAGCTCAACAAACAATTAGAACTAGTTTAACTTTCTATAACTCAATAAAATGAGTTATTTAATTACAACTCTGTCTTAACTCATATTGGACCCCTAAAATTTAGGGAGAACACTTACATGACTTCCAAAAGAATTCCAACTCAGAATTCCTAAGTCAATTAAGCCAACTAAACTTAATTGACTATTTACAAGTTGTTATTAGAATATAATTCTATTTTAATTCTCAGTTTAAATTCAAGGACAAATTTAAACTAGAATTTCTTGTTTCCATTTCTCAACACTATCAGCTTCGAACTTCGTTGCAGATCAACAATATCATATATTTGGCTATTCATGCCCTTAAATCTTACTTCAATATAGTAATATATATATCTATATAATATATAATATATATATTATATATAATATATATATATATATATTATATATATATATTATATTATATATATATATAAAAAATGATCATGGGAGTAAAGAATCTTAATTGAGATATTCTCCCTCTGAATGGGAATCCACTTCAATCATCTTCATTCGTGCCATCAACCTATCTAAAATTCTTTCACGCATCATCAAATTTGTTAGATCATAAAGTTAGACTATATCATATATTTATCATGATCATATTATTTTGGCATCAACTAATTCTCCATGACATCAATCTTTCATCAAGGACTAGTGTGATGATCACAAGCATTACTTCTTTTTCACATAAATCAATCCATCAAGTCAGGGCATTCAATTTTACCATATGCCATAATTACATAACCACATCAAAACATAAC
>APFE030057288.1:95303-120623 GCA_000404065.3 Pinus taeda
TTTGGACGTGATGGTTTTTGGTCCATGGTATTGGATGCTTCGGCATGTATAAATATGTATTGTAACATTGAAAGGAATAATATAATGAAAAATCAAGCTGGTAGTCTCGGTTTTCAGATCCAGTGGGAAATCTTTGTGTATATGTGTTTTATGTGTTATGCTCTCGCATTTTATTTTTCCTGTGATTTAGAATTCGTATGCAGGTAATTTCTGTTCGGGGTTAAAACCTACAAATATCAATCTCATTTTTACACTTCTATCATCATGACTACCATGCTTTTCACAAACATTATCAATAGTATCATGTTACCATCTATTGGAATCAAGATGCTAGCCTCCTTTATGATATATGTTAGCAAAAAATCAAGTATACCAATATATCAAATATCAATATTAAGTAGCTTCATAGAATCAATCCAATACCAAGTGCACCATTTCATCATAAGTATCATGAATCCAAATCACTTTCATATGCATGCATGAGCCATTTGTGAAGGAGACATTCTTATCATACCTTAGGTCTTACCTTGCCATCCATATTGAAACAACACTATACATACCTTGTAGTGTTTATATACCTGTGCACCTTCTCATTTTACATAGGTAGATTGTAGCACTTTGTCACCTTTTCATCAAGTGTCTCTTTACCTTTTCCAACGCTAGTTCTTATTTTCCTACACTATCCATATTTCCTGCATATCAAATGATCATTAAGAAGGATCCACTTATTATATATCGTCAAGAGGTTAGAGGAATCCAAATAATATACATGCAGGAAGTATAAGTAATTATAAAAAAATAATAAAATCCATTAAGAAAAAGTAAGGACATAATGTAGCATCATAAATTGAAAAGTACTTATCTTCAATGAGAGGTGATCATCTCCCTCTTGAATCAACCTTCAAGAGCCATCATTGTCCATTGTCCATATAACAATTATGCCTTCAATATTTCAATCAAATTTATCAACAACTAGGCCTGATATAGACTATCCCATCTAGAGCTTTATCAAATTTATCACAAGTGCTTGAGCATCTTCACATTGACCATGCTAGAGTTTCTAGATTTCATATCTAGAATATTTGTCATAAACTAGGGTTTATTTCAAACCCTAACCTCATAATATCCATTAAACCCTAATACACAGATTGCCTAAGGTTATCTTCAAACCCTAGTATTATTTTAGGTCTCCACCACCCTTTCTTTCATCCTTCAATGGTGCCATCATGGGGGTGATCTCCATGAATTTTCTTCAGCCCAGCTCTAATTCTATGTTAATTTTTCTTAGGGCCATATTGTTCTTTGCTTTGATAATTTCATTTATCATTAACATATTAATTTCACCCCATAACATCGTAACATTATTCATATTTACATAATTATTGAGAAACATATGCAACTATATAGAAAGAACAATATCATCATCATCAATGCAACATAACATAAAGGAACAATAGAAGAAAATCATTCACACACAAAGACACAAGGATTGGTCAGAGAAAGGGAAAAACCCACTATGGGGAAAAACCCTTTCAAATTATTCTTCTTATTAGATTTTCGTCAAATGATTCAGAAAAACAAAGTACAATGATCCATATCTTCATCCATACAATTATCCAACTAAAAAACAACACAATATTCATGAAATGAACCCAACAATTCTTATACTCAAAAATATGATTCTAAAGCCTGTAATCAATTTTCCTCATCTGCGGTAAACTGTTGAATACTTCGAGAACTGGGTGAAATATTTGGAAAACTGAAATTTCATCATTTAGGTCATAGTCGCATGAAGGAGGAGGCATGTGTATGACTAGGAAGGTTCCAATTGCTCCTTGGAGCCTATAAGCCAGTAATTGAGACTCAAAAACCCTATATGCTATTCGCACGAAGGACGAGTTGTGTGTGCAACTGAGATGCTTTGGTCACATGTGTTAGGTTCCTATACCAATAGGAGTCATAATTTTTGAATGGTTGAGATTAAAACTGTAATATGTACATACCTTTGCTTTCTGCACGTGTTTTCCATATTCAAAAATTAAAAAATATAAAGAGGGTATGTCCTAAAAGAAAAATCAAAGGACAAAAAGAATAAGAAAAGGTCCAAAAAAGATGAAAAATATGAACCCCAAGAAAATAAAAGACAATGAAAGTGTGCAATTCAAAATGCCACTACTTTTTACTTTTTGTGCAAAATAAATGATTGTGTGTAGTTTGTAATCTTTGCCACAATCCATGATAGTCAAAATGTTTAAGCTTGGTTATTTCATGTTTAAATTTCATGTCTATAGATAGAGAATAAAATTTGACCTAACTGTTTAATCTTGGCAGATAAGTAGATAGGTAGAGTAAATAAAAGGAGCTCAATTGTTTAATATTAGCCCTTGGATGCAATAAGGTTAGATTTAGTTAGTTTAATTTGGAAAGAAAAAGAAAAATGTTTGATAAGGGTTTGCTAGCTCAAATGCACCCTAATAAAGAGAAGTAAAAATGGTAGGATGAGTAGATGGGTAAGTAGTAGAAAAGTTGTAGAAATTTGATGATTGATTAGACAAAGGCATGTGTATCATCTTTTTCATCATACAAGTTCCAAATGTGAACGGGCACTCAAGCATGCAGATGGACATCAAAGTCAATTAATTAATCCATCATTCATTTCACCTTTTACTTAACTAATTCCCCTAAATAAATATCAAAGTACTTAAAAACCCTAAGTCAAAGAGGCTCAGAGCATTTCTCTGACTTTTGGAGGGACAGGACCCTCCACTCAATGACTTATAGGCAATAAGTACTAAAATCCCCTCATAAGCATTCATTCCCCCTTTCAGTTCATTCATTTTCCCTAAATAATATTCTTTCCTAAGGTTAAATCATTTTTAATTAGGGAAAGTATTTATTCCCCCACATAACCCATTTTCACATCAAAACCCCACAAAAAACACTATATCCTAAGTTTTATGTGATTATCAGAAATCATTAAAAACATGAAAATCGTATGCTTAGGGTATGGTGCCCCTTCCACTCATTTGACTAAATTATTAACTTATTTATTAAATCCCTAGTGAAAATACGTTTCCCATATATATATTAACTCTCGCAATAATTAATTAATCCCACCCCAGTTTAATTATATAAACTAATGTTTTCTACCCCTGGACCCACTAACTAATCAATCCTCGATTAAGTTAGTTGAAACCCAATTAAATCCCACCCGATACCTTAATCCCAGCCTTAATGTCTCATTAAGCCAAGCCACCGCACTCAAACGCCCGTTGGGCTTCCCCATTACCTACTGTGCAACTCGATCACCCGATCACCACACGATCTCTATCCTCCCCATCTGATGGCCCATGTTGATCTAGGAAGGGCCCGAAATCTGAACATTACCCACCCGAAATGGGTTGTTTTCCGCTGGGCCCCCAAGACGACGTGGCACTCGATGAATGGAATTGGGCAGCCTCCCCCCAATACCGCCAAGCATCCAAAAGTTGTGCGAAGCAAACCACTTATTGCCAGCCCGCTACATGCCAAAACTACCACTATTCACTCCGCTACGTGACAAACGGTCACTGTACACCCATACCCGCCAAATTGACCTTTCTCGCATAAATCCAAAAAAGCCCCAAATCATTGTTTTTATCGTTTTTTTTTCAATTGAAAACTTCCAGGCACACGTTTGTGAACGTCCAAGCTGTCAAACCACATACAATTGCACACTAAAGATGCTACAAAGCTCACAGATTGTCTTCCAACCTGCTTAAAGCCTTTCCAACCATTCACAATCGCCATTCACCTGGTTCAGACCCAGTTTTCTTCAAATTCTAGGTATTTAAGCCAGAATCCATTGAAAACCCTGTCAATTTCCAAACTAGTCACTAAGTTTTCTTAATAGAAATTAAAGGGAAACTCTATTAACTAAAACCCATGTGGGATTGACCCACCTTGCCCTAAAAAACTGAAAATTTACCTTCCCCATTCTTAAAACCACAAGAAATAAGGATGGATGCCCCAATTGCCATGGATGTCAGACCAATTTCCACTCCACACATGGACTTGGACCATCTTCCCTTGCTGAGAAAGATTTCCAAATCAAGGACACCTCTATCCTTGAATCCCCTATCAAAAGATATTGCCAATACAGAGATCAATACCTCAACCACGCCAATAAAATTGGTCTTTAGGAGTCTAATTTGGCTAGGTATCAATTCCCTAAGGTACATATCTTTCCAAAAACTATCCATTATTGCCATACAAAGTACATCCCCAACCAAAGAGCAGTGATGTCCCCAGACCAGACTGTACTTTTCACCATCACTGTGATGCAGGAGCATCCAGCTCAACATTATCATTGTATTCTAGTAGAAATAGGGGGGGTCTTGTGTTTCAAGGAAGTTGGTTTCCTAAATCATTGAATTAATGTAATTATTAATGTTTTGAGTGATTTTAATAAGAATAGGAATTAATTGAATATTGTGAGGTATAATTGTAAATTTTCTCAAATGTAGGAGAACATGAGAGATTTAGGATAGTTGAGTGATGAGAGGATTGAGAATTAACTCTAAATCCTAGATTAGGAGTCAGTTCATGATTTTGTGGATTTGAAAGAGATTCTAGGGATTTTGTTGAGGAATCTACGGATCTAAACCAGAAATTGGTTTTAGAATCCTTTGTATAAATTTAAGCCTGAAAGGCAAAGACAGGGGTTAGAAATGGAGAGGTTGAATAGGAAAATATATAGCAAGTTGGAGTGCTAAGCCTGCAGGCAAATAAAGAATAGAGGCCATAGGTATCGAAGATCGGGCATGTGCGAGACCAAGAAGTCTCTATATTTATCATCTATTCATATTTATATATTAAATAGATTATTCCATGACTATGTTGGTATGTAGAATGAGTGTTAATGAATGAATGATATATGATATTATAAGTTCTATAACAGGGTTGCAAACAAAGCTCAAAAGGATTACACAAAGGAGAGAATGATTTGGAGGATCATAATGGATCATTGGATCCATAGAGGGATCAATGCCAAAGCTCAGGAGGAAGAGTGCGCAGTGAAAGAGTAGCAGGTCGAACCCTTTGAAGAAGAGTAAAACCACAACAAAACTGAAGACTTAGCATAAATTCTAAGTAAAGGGAACGAGCAGAGGAGTGAAGATTGATGCTCAGGAACCATTAGATCTGGGGAGATCAACGGTTGAGATCGAATCAGAAAGGTGAAATATCGTATCGGGAAGGTTTTTATACAGTTTAAGTTTCATAAGCAGAAAACCCTAATACACTAAGAAACGGTGAAAAGCACAGTCGGAATCAAGTGCTGGACTTGAAATATTATGAAGGTTCGCTAAACCCTTATCGAGTTCGGAAGTTTGATCAGATCGGTGATTTATAGATGAAGGGTTCTTACCATGGAGGAGAGCGATAGCGATAATTCAGTGGATCCTGAACCGTTGGATCGAGAGTCCAGATCGACGGCCCAAATCTAATCGTTAATCGCATTATCGGCGGTTTCATGAGGTAGAGGTTGGAAAATCTATTCATGATACGTTGAGAGTGATAAGTCGATCAAAGATCGGAGATTGGCATGATCACGTTTCGGAGTTCGGAGGATTAACGCAACGGGAGGTTGACAAAGAAGATGGACCCGATGACTTTATAGTGGCGATTATATAATATTTGAGATCTGCTAACAGTGTTTGGAGCGAGATTTCAATGTAATTCCATGTATTGTGTAATATGACCTGCGATAGTGTGATAGTCGATTTTGATGAGGTTAAGCCTCAAAATCTATGCAGAAGCCATATAGAAGGGCAGAAAAAGGTATGTTTGGGAGAATTTTCCTTTGTAAAGGGTTTTATAAGGAATTAGTGCCGAAAGAAGGTTTTGAGAGTTAAATACATATGTTAGCCAAGATTGAAAAAGGGAAAGGTTGCATACATATAGTTTAAGGGTTTATAATGTTATATAAAGGTTATGAAGAGTTAATGGATCCAGATAGAAAGGAGAAAGGGTTATATTGAGGAAAAGTCCTGATAGGAGATTTGGCAGGGTGATTGAGTTCTTATTCAAAGGAACTGGTGGTAAAAGGGCCTTAACCATTGATATTATTATTTGACTCCTTTGAGAGTCAATTACCTGGGACAATGGATTTATGCCTATTTATGCATACTGTGGGTATGTACAGGGGTAACCCTGCGTCATTTTGGTGTCAGAGCTAAATTATAAATGAACCATTTGGTATAAGGCAAAACAAAGAAATCCTGTATGAGGCTTCTTTGAAAGAGTTCAAAACAGAGATATCTGGAAAGATTTGTATGCAGGCAAGGGAGATCAGATTCTAATCTGACAGTGAAGCAACAAGAGTATAGCTGGGTGAATGGAGAAGAACAATTAAGTTCTTAAAGGCAGGTAAGGCAGAACTAAGTAGAGATTGCAGAGACAGGAAGAATCCACAACGACATTTTGAAGAATGGAGGTTCACTCGGATGTGAAGAGTGGATGGAGAAGTTGTGCAAGTATTGTTTTATTTAATTCTGAATTGAGTTTGCTGACAAAGAAATAGATTGAAGATTGATGATTGCAGTTAATGAAGTATCTCAGTAGAAGGATATCAAGCCTTAAGAAATAGTAATGGAAGGAATTGTTAAGGATTTTTGAGTGGTAGAAAACTCAACAAAGGAGAAATTGTTGCTGATAGTTGAGCTTTACCAAGATAAAGTCAAAGGATTGGAAGAAAGAATCAGATTCTAAATCTAATTGATAGTAGCTAAATATTGAGAATTTGTATAGTGGAAGAATGAAGATCTGCTGAAACAGAATTGCAGAAATGGTGAGATCCTGAAGGTAGGTGAAGGTATGCAAATTTTTCCAATGATTAGTAGATATTGAGTGAGTGAAATTTTATAGAAGGATTATAGTAGTTAAACTATAAGAGGGATGTTTTTAAGTTTTTGGAGTAATAGGGTTTGAAGATACAGCTGAAGGCCAGTGGAAAGGATAGTCCATTCAAAAGTGAGGGTGAATGGGAGGATAAGAAGTATTATTGCAACTCCCAAAAGGAAATTCCACAAAGGATGTGGTTAGAATTGCTAAGAGATAAAGGAAGCTGATAAGAGTTCTAAGTGAAAGAAAAATGTGGCAGAACCTTGAGGAATTCCAACAGAGATTGGATAAAGAGGACAATTGTGTTCTTAAAATATGCAGATGAGTTGAAGCCCAGGAAGAACAAGAGAAGTGCTTAAAGGAGGTTCCAAAGATAGAGAACAAATTGCTTGCCAAAAGACTGAGTGAGGAGAGCTTGGTGAGGTAAATATAAAGAGGCTTTAGTGCAACTCATAGTGAAGTGAGTGAGGAACTCATAGATATGGAGAGGATGATGACTAGTGACCGTCATAACATAGGTTCTAAAAGAAACCATGGCCAAGGAAAGAAGGAAGGAGATGCCAAGGCAAATGGCAGACAGAGATAGTTAAGCAAAGAGGAATATGAGAGGGAGAAGGTTGAGATAGCAGTTCAACTTGAAGTGTTAATGGAGATGTTGCAAAGCAATGAAGTAGACCAGAAACATGGTTATGTCATGAGAAAGAAAGTGAAGTGGCAGAGGCTACAAGAGAAGAGGAATCGGCCAGTGAATATGTAGTTAATAAAGGAGCTAAGGGAACTTGAATAGATTATAGATGCCAAACAGAGGATAGAGAGGCTCAAAAGAGTTGAGCTACAACAAAAGGAAGATGTTGAAGAAGATGTTGAAGTTTCGATATGTGAACCAGAAAGTGGACCATTACTTTTTGAAAGTGATGAAGAGCTAGAGGATTTGAATCATATGAATGATTCAAAGTAGCCAAAAGGCTTGATGACTAAAGCTTCAAGTGAGACCAAAAGGTCTTGTATTTTTAAAAATAATGATTTTTATATGATTGCAGGTTTGGAAGAAGATAGACAGTCTTTTAAAGCTGTCAAAGATGTGAAAGAATATCTTCCAGAAGATGAAATTTTTGAAGTAGAATATGACACAGAGACTGGAAAAGAATCAGTTCACTACAGTGCATAAGTGTTGGAAGACATCATTGAAATAGATGATGGGAAGGGGAGACTAGTTGACATTCTCAAGAGTCCTTTGAGTTTGAATCAACATACTGATGTGCTGACAGAGAGACCAGAGAAACATATTGAAGTGTTGCCAAAGGAAGAAGAGGAAGAACGCCTACTGAAGGATGTCAAGAAATATTTAGCAAGAGGAAGAAGGACCATGTGATGATGGGTCAATAGAAAATGAAGCAATGGGGGATTATGTGAAAATTCCAAATTTCACTCCAAGTAAAATCATTGAGATATATAGGGAATTGTACTTTCAAAGGAGAAAGTAAGAGCAGAGGATAAATGTTCAAGATAAATTGCTAAAGAAGGATGACAAAGAAGTTGTCATAAATAATAATCAAGAAGAGTTTGACAGGTGTAGAAAACAAAAGCAAGAAATTATTCTAAAAGACAATATAGTAGTAGTAGACAAGGTGCAAGATAATAGTAAAGAAGAGGGTAAGGATGAAAGGAAGGTGATCAAGATAAGTGAAGAACAAGAAAGAATGAGAGTTCAACAATCAAGAGTTGAAGATAGTCAATCAAATGAGGATATACTGGACAGAGAGATTGAACTAATAAGAAGGTTAATGATGAAAGTGTCTCAGAAGAAGACAACAACAAGAAAGGAGAGGAGTGACAACAAGAGGAAGACAGTAGCAGACTATGAAAGCAGAGCAAGTGGAGCATTGCAACATAAGGTATGAAGACCTAGAGAACAGCAACAGACAACAGTAGCAATGGAACAATTGATGAGCAAAGATAGATTACAAAATAAAGTTTGGGATCCAGGAGGAACCAATTATCCAAACTTATGACCAGGCAGTCATAACTTTTCTTACATGGGGAGTCTGATGCAGGAGCATCCAGATCAACATTATCATTGTATTCTAGTAGAAATAGGGATGTCTTGTGTTTCAAGGAAGTTAGCTTCCTAAAGCATTGATATAATGTAATTATTAATGTTTTGAGTGATTTTAATAAGAATAGGAATTAATTGAATATTGTGAGGCATAATTGTAAATGTTCTCGAATGTAGGAGAACATGAGAGATTTAGGATAGTTGAGTGATGAGAGGATTGAGACTTAATTGTAAATCCTAGATTAGGAGTCAGTTCATGATTTTGTGGATTTGAAAGAGATTTTATGGATTTTGTTGAGGAATCTATGGATCTAAACCAAAAATTGGTTTTAGAATCCTTTGTATAAATTTAAGCCTAAAAGGCAAAGACAGGGGTTAAAAATGGAGAGATTGAAGAGGTTGAATAGGAAAATATATAGTAGGCTAGAGTGTTAAGCCTACGGGAAGATAATGAATAGAGGCCATAGATATCGAATATCAGGCCTGTGTGAGACCAAGAAGTCTCGATATGTATCATCTGTTCATATTTATATATAAAATAGATTATTCCATGATTATGTTGGTATGTAGCATGAGTGTTAATGAATGAAAGATATATGAGATTGTAAGTTCTGTAACAGGGTTGTAGATAGAGTTTAGAAGGATTACACAGAGGAGAGAATGATTTGGAGGATCATAATGGATCATTGGATCCATAGAGGGATCAATGCCAAAGCTCAAGAGGAAGAGTGCGCAACGAAAGAGCAGTGGGTCGAACCCTTTGAAGAAGAGTAAAACCACAAAAAAACTGAAGACTTAGCGTAAATTCTAAGTAAAGGGAACGAGAGGAGGAGTGAAGATTGATGCTCAGGAACTGTTAGATATGGGGAGATCAACAGTTGAGATCGAATCAAAAGGAGAAATATCGTATCGGGAAGGTTATTATAGTTTAAGTTCTGTAAGCGGAAAACCCAATTACACTAAGAAATGGTGAAAAGCATAGTCAGAATCAAGTGTCAGACTTGAAATATTATGAAGGCTGGCTAAACCCTTATCGGGTCTAGAAGTTTGATTGGATCAACAATTTATAGATGAAGGGTTCCAACCATAGAGGGGAGCGATAGTGATAATGCGGTGGATCCTGGACCGTTAGATTGAGAGTCCAGATCGACAACCCATATCTAGTTGCTAATCACATTATCCACAGTTTCATGAGGTAGAGGTCGGACAATGTATTCACGATACACCGATAGCGATAAGCCAATCGGCGTGATCACATTTTGGTTTCAGAGGATTAACGCAACGGGAGGTTAATAGAGAGGTTAGACTCGACGAATTTATAGTGGAGATTATATAATATTTGAAATCCGCTAACCATGTTCGGAGCGAGATTTCAATGTAATTCCATGTATTGTGTAATATGACCTGCGACAGTGCGATAGCCGATTGCGATGAGGTTAAGCCTCGAAATCTGTGTAGAAGCTGTACGAAAGGGTAGAAAAAGGTATGTTTGGGAGTGTTTTCCTTTGTAAAGGGTTTTATAAGGAATTATCACCGAACGCATTCTTTTTCTATCAAATAGAGAATAGAGCCTTTCATCAGATGCTTTGTCTATGTCTGCCTTTACTGATGCCAGCCCCCTACGCAACTCATTTCATGTTTGACCTAGCAGGGTTGGCCAAGGTTGAAAAAGGGAAAGGTTGCATATGTATAGTTTAAGGGTTTATAACGTTATATAAAGGTTTTGAAGAGTTAATGGATCTCGATAGAAAGGAGAAACGGTTATATTGAAGAAAAGTCTCGATAGGAGGTTTGGAAAGGTGATTGAGTTCCGATTCAAAGGAACTGGTGGTAAAAGGGCCTTAACCATTGATATTATGAAGATTTGACTCCTTTAAGAGTCAATTACATGGGACAATGGATTTATGCATATTTATGCATACTGTGGGTATGTGCAGGGGTAACCCTGCGTCACACTACTGAATCAATAAATGAAATGCTACAACTTCAACCAGGACAAAATTTGACACCTATCTCAATTGGAGACCTATTAGACCATTTCCCCAAGCTTACCACTACCAAACTTGCTGAGATGTTTCAAATCTTCATCAGGGAGGAAAAGCATATCCCAAAAGATCCTCCTCCATATGTAGCTACCATATTTTCCCCATTTGGTCAGGACATTGTAGCAATGATTTCTAGTGTCTTAGGATACACCGCTAGTGAGTAAATAGGTGAAATCATCTTAATCTTCATGTCCATCTTCACTCCAGGACAACCTCCTGCTGTCATGTATGGTTACGCCAAGTTCATAGCTGATAGGATGCATGAGAAATTTCTTAGAATGAGTAATGAAAGAGTATTCAAGTATTCCTCAGTTTTGTACCTTTTTCTATATTACCAAGCTAACAAGTTCCCCTTCGCCCTCCAAAAGCTTGATACCAAAGGTTATCCTAGGTAAGTGATCTTCTGGAATCCTCTCATCCATAAGCATGACTCTCCATATCCATATACAGACTTCATATATCTATTTGTACATCCTATAGTAACAATGTTGTTAGGAAGTCCTTCTCCAAGAATTAGTTCAGATATTAGGAGGATCCTACAGCTTTCAAAACAACACAAAGTGGGAGATTGGTACTTGTACCAAAATCACACTAAAATTAGAATCTATGGCTGTGAGTTGACCCCATATAAACTACCCAGATACCTCCCAATGAGGTTATTTTCTCTAGAGTACTACAAGCAAATAATCAATTCAGATGAGGTGCATTTTGTTAAATCCAAAAAGAAGTCCCAGCTCGGAATCAAAGATCAACTAGGCCCCTTTGTGTGTAAGTGTTGAGAAGTTGGAAAAGAAGTAGAGCAAATCCTTCAGAGACTTAAACTAAAACAAAGTTTCATGTGGAGATATGATCCCTATGACTTCATCTGCAACAGAAGACAGAAAAAAGATGGCTCACTAAATTCACCACTAAATCCCTAAAATAGAAAAATATGCAAATAAATTGGAATGGGTAGAGAATTCTTTAGTGGACAAGGATAGCACTAAAGTTGCAGTTGAAAATGCTCTAATTGATCTAGAGAAAAGGCTTGATGAGGGTTATTTCCTGCAGGTGCCAAGAGAATCTCAAGTCCAAGGAGAATCTCAAATCCAAGAAGGATCACAGGCACAAGGAGAATCTCAAGCACAAAGTGAATCACACATAGAAGAAGAATCCCAGGTGCAAGAAGAGTCAGAACAGACAGACCTATCAGAGGAATTAAATCAAACAGGTAAACTAGAGCCCATCATGAGTACTCCCCCTGTCTTGCAAAATCATCTAAATGGGGAGAAAAGCCTCAAAAGAAATAGGGAAGAGGCCACTACTTCAGGAAAGGCAACCACACAGACATATGCAAAGACCAACCTGGTCAAAAGGAAAAGGTTAAATCCTATCTCTGAACAGGAATTTACGGAAGAAATAGTTGGGGCCACCAGCACAGAAAGAGAAGGAAGCAAGCCTACCACTCCTTCTGGGGGCACACTAGAACCTTCCACATCACACACTCAGATGTTGGAAAGGCAGTAGAGTGTTGAAGTGTCCTCATTTAGGATGCCAACTGACAGGGACCAAGACATCAGGGAAAGATACAAGGATATAAAAGCTAGGAATGAGAGGCTAAAAGCCCATACTTATGCACAATACCTAAAGATGGAACCTACCAATCAGACAAGGCTTATGTTAGCCTATGATGTGTAAAAGGGAAAAATGCAAATGACATTTATGAAGCCTACTACTCAGCAACAAAGAATAGCAGCAGACTTCAAAAATATAGATTTTGAAGTACTGGCAAAGGAAATTCATCCTATTGACCATATTGAACTGCACAAGCAGACAAGGGAGATGATTTACTCCACCTTGATAGGGAAAGCCATCTCAGCACACCAATTGCAAAACTCTCTGAATAACATATCAGCTCAGTTCCAATTGGAGAAGGCGTCTTCACAGGCCAAAGATGCCAGAATCAAGTGCTTAGAGGACTTAATCATTGAGTTGGGTCATGATCCCAAAGATGTAAAGGCCACCAAAAAATTGATAAAGAAGAAGAACAATGACATAGCTGCTTTGAAGAAGCAACTCAAGATTCAACCCCTACATCACCCACAAATAGTAGAAGTCCTGGAGACATAAAAAGGACAAGAAGAGCTTATGGACTTGGTCCTAAAGCTAAATGACCAACTGAAATAAATAGAGAAATAGTTGGACACATTGATTCAATACAAACAAAGTGACTTTGCCACCACTTCTAGGACTGCCATTCCCACTATTTCTACTGCAGTCCCTTTAACATTGGCAGCATCATTAGCACCCACAACTCCACCTACCACAACACTGCCTATCACTACTATATCTACAATAGTAGGTGCTTCAACAGAGAAAATAATAGAGCTGGTAAAAGCCATGGAGGATATGTCAATCCAGGCAACAGAGCTCAAAAGGCTAAAGGAGAAAGTGGCAAGCTTAGAAACTGACTGTAAGCTTGCCCAAATTCAGCAGAGAGAGGAAGCACAGAAAGCCCTAAGAACGGGTGAGAAGATCAAGGTCCTAGAAAAAGATTTAACTCTACAAAAGCCACTAGGACAGACCAAGGAGATGCTTTGGGCCAATATCATTGACTCTGTCAATAATATTTGGCCATCAATTCAAGTAATATTTAAGTAAAATGAATTGGTAAAAGTGGCCACTAAAGTAATTAAAAAAGTAAAGGAAGATTTAGGAGACTAGCCTGAGGATGCTAATCGACTCATCCACTTCTTGAATAGTAAAAATAAACGTGACCTTAATGAGATTGGTGTAGAGGATAGGACTAAAGCCATCATAGAAGTCAAAAAGGTTCTTTCCAAAAGAAACCTTATGGTCAACTTAGAGGGAAAATGCCATAACATGCAGGTGGCCATTGACAGATTCATGGCAAATTTTCAAATTTTGAGGGATAAAGGCCTTCCCAGTCCTATGGTCATCCATGATAAACTTATGACCCAATTGGACTACACTGACAGACTAAGGAAGTTGACTAAGGAACAAGCAAGCACTTCAGGTATCAAAGCCTTGCCAACTGGAAAAGTATTGTATGATACTTTGGAGAATCTGTTTTTTCTAGAGCATGAGGTGAAACATCTGTTTGTCACCAAGCCTAATTTTTCCAAATACACAGAAGTCAGACAAAATCTACAGAAGAATGCTCAAAGTAAAATTACCTAAGGATGAATGGTGGGAAAAGATCACAGATTTACTATAAGTTACCACAGTAAATCTGAAGGTAACTAGATAAAATAGGTAAGAGAAAGATTAACAGGGTCAAAGAGTAACAAGTTAAAGAGTATCAATGAAAGATTAAAGATAAAGATGATTCTAGCGTACAAATATCAACCAGATTAAAGGGCTCAAATCCAACTGCAATATCAAGCACTATCACAATAAGAGGGACAACATGATGTAGTTTTCCATCTGTCCCTACCTTAATGCTTGAAGATATTTTGATTCCCTAGATTAAATCTTATATTGCTATGAGATATTTAGTAAATAATTTTTGTATAAATACTTCACATTTTGAAGTATTGAAGGTGGATTCAAAGACATTTTTGTATACTTTTATCTCAAATCAAAGTGCTATTTTATCAAAACTGGATTGGCTTTCTAGATCATGGAATAAAGCTCAGATATTTTTCAGGATTCTTGTGTAAAGCGAAAATCAAATAAGTATTATCTCATGTGTATTATTGTTTTTCCTTATGTTTCTTAATAATCATATGTGTTTCTGTGAAATCTAAATGGTAAACTAGGAATGATATTTCAGAACTTGCTTTAATGCACTCTGTCTTGACTATTTACATTCTTAATGTTTTCTGCTAAACTATGTTAGTTAGGGAATTCTTTAATGCTCCCTTACTTCTGTAGTTTCTCCCCCTGGTCTATAACAAAGGATTCTTAATTTCCCTTTGATCATGATCACCTATTTCCTTTCATTCTAATCCCAATCTAAGGATTCTTCATTGCCTGTTCACCCTAGTTAGAACCATCTCATCCATTAAACCTAAAGATTTTCCTTTTGCTTTGCTAGCCTACCCTGTGAACATTCCATTTAATGGTCTGGTCTAGTTAAGCTATCCTTTGATTGACTCCATAGCCCAATGGCTTAAAGACTTAGCTCTATCCATATGTTCTAAGAATTCCACCACCCAACGTTCAATCCAAAATCAAAATCCTCATGATCACTAAGAACTAGCCTGAAATCTAATAAAAACAAAGTTAAATCATAAAGAGAGAGCCCTCTCTGGACTTAGGTTGGCTAGAACTCGAGTCTAAAAGATTGGTTTGTAGTTACCTCAGATTATTCCTTCTTTTGATAACTTCTAGGGAAAACTTCTGAGCGATAACAACATGGATGAGCTAGCTAGCGAGTAAGTGTGTCAATTTTTTCCTATGTCATGCCTGCAACTGAAGCCCAAAACCCTAAAATAGAGATGCGAGCTTCACACCTTGCAATTACATCTTCGAGTGAACCCATTTCTCTGAGGGTGTGCCTCAAGCATGTGCTAACCAAAAAAAAAAAGAGAATAGAATAATGTCTCGTGATGATGTCCAAATGAGGTTGAGGTCACTCATATTTATAGCCTTCCAAGGGTGTCCAATTTTCTTTAGGGTCGACCTTATCAAATATGCACATGTGGGATTTTCTTAAAAAGTACACTTTCGCTTATCTGATTTGAGTGATATTTAGGTCGATTTTGGTCCCCTCGAAAAGAGGAATTCAATGAAATCATTATCTCCATCAAATGAGATATCCAAAGTGGAATTTGACCGCAGTTACATATCTTAACAGTAAAGTGTATAACCATACATTTTGGAGCTCTTTAGCTTCTTTATTTGCATGTTTGTTGTCTCTCAAACTTATTTTTCCAACTTTTATTGGGAAAGTAGGCCACATTTTATTTTGGAGTCTACTTAATTTCGAGGCCTAACCATTTAGCATAGCTTGATTTTTTATTTCCATAATAGCAATTCTTTCAGGAATATATTTAGGTAAAGAATGAGGACCTACTTCACTACCATAAACCCTGATGTAGGTAAACAACTCATTAATGAACCAATCACCTATTTTTTCCAATGCTTATTTAAGGTCTTTACTAATTCTTGGAGGAGTTTTTCCAAATATGAACTCATGCAAAGGGATCATGACATAGTTGCAAATATCATAAAATTGAAACTTGAAATTACTTTCCCATGAAACAAAGGAATAATTTTGAATGGCTTGTTGTTGATCAAAGGAGTAATTCCATTTCATTAGGGGAAAGTAATGAAGGCAATGACTATTTCCATGAGATAGGTTGAAATCCAAAACATTTGTTCATAACCTAGAGGAGCTAAAATTGATACTTTGAGGGCATCTTTCAGACTTTGAGATAGAATATCATCCCAATTAAATATTTTTGACATGTGATGGATATTATGAATCAAGGAAATCCTCTGAACTTTGCAGTGTTTAGGGTCTTTCTCCCCGTACATCCTGGAGAACATTTTGATAATTAACCTAAAAGGTCTCTTAAAGATGATAACAGGATAATACTTAAGTGCTTTGAGTTTATATCACTCCTCGAATTATTTCAACCAATCCTCAGTGGTTTTATTATAATCCTTACCACTGTCTTTTAGAACTGTATTACTGAAATTATCCAAGAATTAAGTAGTAAAAAAGATTTATGAGGAATTAAGCTTATAAATTACAGCAAGGACTTCAAGCTTCTAGGATGTTATCACATCCTTATTGCAATCTATAACTGAATGATTAGTAATGAGCACATGTGCTAAAATACAGGATATCATATCATAATATGGGGCGATTTCGACCCTAGAAACAACTTTATGGAATTATGTTCTTCTATTTTTTTCAAATTGAGCATTGCTCTCGTTACTTGAATTATCTTATTGTAACCATTCTCTTTCTTCAAAGAAACTGTAAATTTATTCCCATTTCATCTTACATGCATCATGCGTTTTGAAAGTAGTTTTAGAGATGAGAGTTAGGTTCATATTATAGTCATTTGGTTCTAGATTTTTGACTCCTTTTATCTTGTCCTTAATCAGTTGTATGTCTTTCCTTGAAGAGGTAGTCTTTCTCTTCTTTCCCATTTTACGAAACCACATCCAAAACTACCAAAAAAATCATATTTTTCATGACAGAACCATTAATTCAATGATTTTAAACTTTTAGATCATAAATAATTACTGGAACTTACAGGCTAAGAAGTTGTTTTTTTTTTTCCATTTTGGCTTGAATTTCACAGTCTTCAAATTACAGTTTTAGTGAAAAATTAAGACAACGTAAATGAAACTTGTAGTTTTGAGCACAGGGAAGGGGAAAAATTATAATAATATTTGGTTAGATCTCTAAATATGGAATTCTTAAATTATATGGAAGGTATTAAATTTCACATAAATGCGAAAAAACCACTAATTGTTTCTCGAAAAACGAGGGAAGGTCGGGGATATCAAAGTTAGGGGAGAAAATTTATTCAAATGTGAACAACTTGAATGGAAACACAACTTATGACTTGATTCATCAAAATATATTAATAACAAATAAAAATTAAAGGGTGCTTTAATCAAGAAAAAATAATATTTTATTCATAATCAGGAGAGTTGTAAGTTGGGTGGTCGGGAGGTATATCATAATACCTTGTGATTTTATTGGGTTTGACTCCGACTTGAAACAAGGTAAGACAAATTTGAATTCAGGAGTCAGGGAGTTGGAGGTCGGGTAGTGGGGGGAACTGAAAATTTTCGTAGAGGATGATATTTGGGTCGCAACTTCCACCTATGAAAGGTCAAAACAAACAAGCATTTGAAAGGTGATGAAAATTTCACTAAACTGAGGGGTGAATCGGTTTAGTATATTCATGGAAATTAAAATTATTTTCATTAATCTCATTAACTGAAACATTACATGAGAAGCTTAACAAATAATGACCAACAGATTAAATATCTTAACATCAAGTGATAAGTAAACCAAAACATCACATCAACACATATTGACACCAGAGATATGTGGAAAACCATAAAGGGAGAAAACCACGATTTTATTATTGTTGTGATGCAAAGGCAAGCTCCTACTCCTTATTACATCTGATTTTTTGTAGGATCCAACCTACAAGAGGTTGTTACCTCAATTTTTTGCAAGCTACAACATGCAAGGAAAATCCAACTCCCATATGATTTATGTGGGATATAACCCATAAGAGGCTCCTACCTCAGCAAGCTCCAACTTGATGTTTATCAAGCCACTACTTGAAAGGAGACTACAATCCCCTGATGCAAAAAAGAAACAACAATGTGATGGTTTACCTGGTCATAAATTATGCATATTCTCCATATTCATTTTTGCCTCTTCTTCCCTTCAAATATGCTTCACATAATCTTCATATGTTCTAGGTAACTAATGCACAACACCTCAATCATCTCTCACACATTCTCAAAATCTCTAAAAAACTCTTTTTGCTTCCAAAAACATATTTTATAAAGATAATTTGTTGGTTGTTTGTATTCCACACAAGAATATGAAGTGAATAGGATTGACTCTTTTCCTTCCACTCTTTCATTTCCAGACTCTTCATATTTTGAATATTATAAAATAAATAAGTGCTCCACAACATATTATTGCAACCATCTATAATGATTAGGTGCACCAATATCAACATAGGTCCAAAAACAACAGTATACCACCAAAACACATGCAAGCATTCTCCAATGTAAACAATATGCACACAAGATATGAAAATAATGAAAGAATATATATGCATCATTCACTCTCTAAAGCCACCTTCATGACATTGCCTCAACCTCCTTGAGTCTTGTCTTTTTTTGTTGTCATCATGGAGCTTTGCCTTTGTTGTCATGGAGTCTTACCTTTGCTGCGATGGAGTCTTTCCTTTACTTTGCATCATGTCTTTGTCTTTCCTTTGTTGTCCTTGAGTCTTGCCTTTGCTTTGCATCACAACAATTTAGCTCAACCAAATCAGTCTTATACACCACACATGCGAACATCAATATTTTTTTCTTGTCATGGAGTTTTTCTTTTGTTTTCATGGAGTCTTACCTTTGCTGTCATGAAGTCTTTCCTTTGCCCTGCATCATGTCTTTGTCTTGCCTTTGCTGTCATGGATTCTTACCTTTGCCTTTCATCACAACAATTTAGCTCAACCAAACCATCAAGGTATTTGTTGCTCCTATTTTATGTTGTCATCAAGCATGCCAAGAATAACATATGTAACATATATCATCAACATATGTGCCATCAAAATCTAGCATTTGTCTCACCAACAGGTATTACATCTACTCCTTTTCCCCTTTACTGCCCCTGTAGCTCCTTGCCTTGTTTTGTTTCTCATTGCCTTGATACTACTTTGTTGCCCCTTTTCCATCAATGACAATACTGCCACCAATCTCCCCCTTTGGCATTGATGGAAACATTGTATCTGAGAACTAACTTCAAAAACCTCTGCTTACCTCCCCCTTTAACATTAATGGCAAGGGGTTCTCCATAATTGTTTAACTGTTTGCACAATAGAGAGCCAACTCTCTACAATGACAACTTATTGTTGATATCATTCACCAATTTATAACAACACCATAATATAACAAACCAATATATATAACACATCATTGAAGAGCATATACCACAATATACAGCTCCATAGCTTTCTACAATGATATAGAAAACAGTTGTGTAGCAGTCCAAGTTGTGCATACCTCCAGTCCATATCTCCAAACCATTATCTCCCTTTTTTTGTTAAATGCACAACAAACATTCTACAACATCTTTAAAACTTTCACAGCAAACTTTCACAACACCTTTCCATAGCAATCCAACTTTTTGCCGTGTTTATTAATCTAAACGTTGTAGCATTAATAGGTAATGAATGTTTCCATGAAGGTGAATAAAGGTGATAATAATGACATAAAGCTGCCATGAAGGTTAGTAAATTTGCATGTATAATAATGTAGCATATAAGAGAAATAATGCTACCATGTGTAAAATGTTGCCATTAAAATAATACTATATTGACCCATAATAATATCAGTGATCCATATCACATGTACGTTGATACTATATGAACATTGATAAATAATATAACAATATTATATAAAATCCATATCAATGATATATGTATCATTTCCATGCCATTTGTGAAATACTTGCAGCAATATGCAACCTTCGTCGAATAGAACAAAGAAAGAGTGGCTTAGGTGAATGCACTGGATCAAATCAATGGCAAAATAATGTGGCATCTTGTATCGAAGATACACTCCATATTGTTGCTTTCCAATCTTTTTAAGTTTAATATGACTACCAAATATTTGGACATGACCCGAAGCCAAGATAATCACAAGATGAGAACTTCAACGGTGTGGATATCAAAGCAACCACAATACCAAATATATGAACTCATTATCTAACATCACCATGCCATTTCTACATAATACATATAGTGTGATACATTAACACCCTATCATTTATCAAAGGTTTTATGTGGCACGCTGCAGAAAAATTCATGGATTTGTTAAGATCTGCAAATGTTAGGGTACAAGGCCCAGCGTTTCTCTTCATTGTTCACCATACACTCCATTATTTCTTTTAATACATTCTTTCATTAATAAAAGCAATCCTTGCATGAATATCAATAAGAATTATCATAGCTTAGATAGTATAAATATTAATGGATGTATCCAATTTACTACAAATAATATAATGCATTCTCTATAATACAAAACCCTAAATGCTTGTCCATTTATCATTAAACTTTGGCAATGTTTCTTCATATGTGCCAAAGCTTAATGTATTATTGTCAACGTTGCTCCATTAAAATACCAACATCATTCCTTTCAAGATCTTCTCCATTAAAAATATCAACATTGCTCCATTTAAATTGTGTGAACTATTTCCAATGCCTGCAAACCTCCAAGATAGTTGACTTCAACTTGTGCAGCAGATTCAGAACTTCAAATTTGTAATTGATTTTCTGCTTCAAACTGATTGAGGAGCCTACATATCACCTACATACACCTTATAACACCTTGTTCATGCTTCAAAACTTCAAAATTTCCATCACTTCATCAAAATGTGGCACTATGCCACTTGCGTAACATGCCCTTCCTATCTGTGTATGGGAAGGGTCCATTTTAAAACGTGTTTCTCCTCTTTGACAGTGTCACCAGTGATCTGAAGACTATTTCCATTGTGTGAATATGATACCACTTTGTTGAAATTCTGAATTGATTTGCAATTACATTGTGTTGCGTGTTAGACGTGTAGGAGTTAATGGCCAACAGGAAACGTAGACGTGGAGGAGGAGGGCATTATAGTAGAGAACATAACTGCATAGCTCGATAAAGAGAGATGAAGACCTCAATAGCTCGATAACGCATAGCTCGATAACACATAGCTCGATAACCACATAGATGGATAACCTGGAGTATCGAAGTTCTTTAAATTTTTTGGTATTGATATCTCGATTCAAGCAGTAATATTCATCATCTTTCTCTATATTCAACATCTTTCTCTATCAATGCCAATATTATATCGCTGCCACTATTCATACAACATTATATAGGGTTGCACCAGTTTGTCAATGTTGTATATGATAACTATATATCATTGTAATAAAAGCTACCACCTCCATATAATAATATTATATCAACCAATGCCCGCCAAAAATATATTTGTCAAGAATCTGCACACACTGAAGGTCTCTAGTTCATGTCTGGGTGGCACCACCACTCCTCGAGGAATATAGACATCCTAGACTTTATGGAAATCGATTTAAAGGTCTTTGAATTTCTTCAAAAAGATATTACCAAGTATAATACTGCCTTACTTGTTGCATTAATATTATTTTCCCATGATAAGTTGAGCTTTATTTTTCCTATGAACGTGATAAATGTTGTTGGAAATATAGGGTTGCACCAATTTGTCAATGGTGTATATGATAACTATATATCATTGTAATAAAAGCTACTACCTCCATATAATAATATTATATCAACCAATGCTCACCAAAAATATATTTGTCAAGAAGCTGCACAAACGGAAGGTCTCTAGTTCATGTCTGGGTGGCACCACCACTCCTCGAGGAATATAAACATCCCAGACTTTATGGAGATTGATTTAAAGGTCTTTGAATTTCTTAAAAAAAAAAAATATTACCAAAGTATAATACTGCCTTGTTGCATTAATATTATTTTCCATTATAAGTTGAGCTTTGTTTTTCCTATGAACGTGATAAATGTTGTTGGAATGCTCCTTTGATACCATAATAACCCTGCTCCAGTAAATAACATATTTTACTCTCAATATAAGTAACTTTGATGCTCTTATAATATATGATTCCCTCGTAAATGAATAATGTTGATCCAATATATGAATAAGGTTTCTCCAACCGAATTATCGCAATTAACGTCGGGCAATTAATGCAACTTCAATCTAATTATCACGAACTCTTATGTATTAATTACATCAATGGTTGGAAGAGCTAATAATATAATGCAATGATATTATATTCATGCTGCTCTAATCCAACGCCATATGTATGAAAGTCGCAATGTTAATATAAATGAATTGAAATTTCATACATAAATAGTCAGGTTGGATATTAAAATTATATCAACAATAATTCTAGGTCAAACAAAGGTTTGGATTATTAAAACAACATGCATGGAAACAAGCACAAAGAGGGAAAATGCCTTGCTACAATGACCTTACTGTTCTGAAATAACATATGATGATTATGCAAACGAATATCTCTTTGTCCACCTGCCAATGGGTTACCTAGAGAAGGATCACTCTATTTTGCCTAATTGTAATTCCAATACTAGAAATGCCTTGGAATCATAAAGATCAGATCTGTCATGCCCCAGAGTCATGAAGCTCAGATATGTCACGTCCACATACTATCAAATCATGTAACGTTCCACACGCTAGAGATTTTATAGATTCTTTTTGAAATCACCTCCTTTTTTCTGCTGGTCAAAATGTGTGTTTCTCATCCCTCTCCTGCATGCAACAGGTGTATGATTCCTCTATTTGCCTCATAATGTTCTCTTTGTTCATTCATTATTATTCAATTGATTCCATATTGCCTGAGGAAATATTTCCACCGAAATATCTCTGCACCTGTCTCATTGTTAACTTCGCCACGTGGGAATTTCAATTTGGATTCTCCATTTGCAATGGAGCACACTACTCATTCACATGGAAAATAGTGTGATTACCGTTTGGTGTGTGTTCATACAAATCCAGGTCATTCAACCTGTTCCTATCTATTTTTGCGAAGTAGGTCCATCTGGTTGTACTGTCGTGCCGACATTCATCTACCATTTCTCTTCCTTTTCATGAATATATTGTGTTTATCATGAGTGTACTCAGTGTGACGGTAGTTGTTGTTGATAAGCCCATATTTCATTGCCCAATAATACCTCTGCAACTTCGATTTTATTTTCGTTGGAACTCAGATGGCCATCATTTATAATTACCATGTGAAGCTCCTCTTCTGAGCTAGTTCAAAAATCTTGATTTCTTCACACAATTTCATCACTCCACATGTCAACAAATCGATGATGCATCGTATAATCGTTCTTAATGAAATATCTACTAATGAAATCGACTTTAATAGTAGTGGATTTCCAAGCATGAGCCCATGTCTCCACCTGCACAAGTTGCTCCATTCCGATCTCTCCTCTATGAAACCTTCCATAATGTATGACTTACTAAATTCATATTGAACCACGAGCAACAATATTGTTTATTTTTTATATCAAGATCTGTGAAAATAATGCAGAAATAGAATTAGTTATGAGCAGTTGAACAGAATTAGTTGTGAGCAGTTTAACAGAATTAGTTGTGAGTGGTTAGGAATTGGTTGCATGAGTTTCCTATATAAGTGTGATGTAATTGAGCAAATAATTGATCAAGTTGTGTGAGCTTTGTCTCACTTTTGCTGGTGTTTATGCCTGAGTATTTGCTGTAGTTTTTATTGTAATTTTGTAATTTGGTATCAGAGCCTAGTTTGTTTGCGCCTCTCTCCTCTTCGCAGGCAGTGAGCCATTAGAGTGTGCGCAATCTGAGCTCTTTGATCGCTAGTAGCAGCCGAGAGCCTACAGCACTTATATTTTGTTTTGTGAGTTCATTAATATAGTTTCAGTTATTCTCCCTGAAACATCTTTGAGCATATAAAGGTGTTTGGCATACGCAGAGTTTTCATTCTTGCTGTCGTATTTCCCTTTTGATTTTACTTTGCCCCCTGTTGCATTTAACCGCCACTTGGTTGTAGAAGGGGAAATCTCCCGTGCCAGGGGAATGAACCCAACACGGTTTTGAGTCCACGCCCGCTTTTCAGGATCTCCACGTTCGCAACGAGAAGCCTGAAATACCATCTTGATTTTTGGTTCTGGTTAGACCCCATTAATCTCTTTCGATTTTGTCATCGTTTTTTGGGAGGGCATCCCGTATCTTTTAATCTCGGATTTGGCCCAACAGTGTGGGCGGATTCCTACAGTCAAAACTGGAGATAGGACCGACGCATTCTTTGCTGGGTTCGTACACCAGACCTCCATTGCAGCCGCAAAGTAGACCTCCATTGCAGCCGCAGAGCTCGAACAAGTCCAGGTCATTTTCAAATTGTGCAGTGCGCTTTTGTGTTTTCACGGTTGACGAGTCTTGCAGGTGTTCGTTTATATTAATGCCTCCTTTCTCCCATTTTTAAGATCGTACTTTAAGAAGCTTGCGTTTTTTTGTTTGAATTTGGTCATTGGTGGAGAAATGGCTAATCCCCTTGTAGATTCATAGTTAAATGAGTCTACAAAACTTGATGGAGAAAATTATGTCAATTGGAAATTTAAGATCACAACAGTACTGGAGGCATACAATCTCTGGACGATTGTCAAAGGTGACGAGACCAAGCCTCAACCTCCTAATGCCACTCAAGATTGGGAGAAGCGTGAAATGAAAGCAAGGGTGCTGCTACGCATGTCGGTGAAGGACAATATTATTCCTCACATTCGGGACTGTGAAACTTCAAAGGCAACATGGGACACTCTCAAAGGTTTGTATGAGACTACTAATGCAAACCGTATTTTATTTTTTAAAAAAAAGCTGCTATCTATCAAAATGGATGCCAATGAAAGCATTAGCAACTTTGTTTCCCGAATTAAAGACTTTAGTGATAAGCTTGGTGATATTGGTGAAAAGGTTTCTAGTACAGATTTTGTAACTGTTGCTTTAAAGGGGTTAGTCCCCGACTACAAAGTCTTTATTTCAGCTCTCTCAGCTAGACCGACACCTCCTACATTTGAAGAATTGGCTGGAAT
>APFE030057288.1:138335-155351 GCA_000404065.3 Pinus taeda
TATTAACAAAAAGGAAGTTTACCTTTTAATGCATTTCTTTGGATGGTTAGTTCAAATCTAACAATCTAGTCGGAGAGATCCTGTAAGATAATTTATATCTTTCCCGAGATATAAATCTGGTTTCCAATCCAATAACACATTTTTTAGAACGACAATATAAGAGAGACGGGAATTGCTATCTTACATCTTTCCCGAGATATAAATCTGGTTTCCAATCCAATAACACATTTTTTAGAACGACAATATAAGAGAGACGGGAATTGCTATCTTACATCTTTCCCGAGATATAAATCTGGTTTCCAATCCAATAACACATTTTTTAGAACGACAATATAAGAGAGACGGGAATTGCATAAAGTAATGAAGAGTTCAAATAAGAAACTTGAGCGACAGTAAATATCAATAGCATTTACCTTTGGACCATCAGGTACATCCATTAAAATGTTTGAACATAACAATAGCATTTAGCTTTGGACTATCAAGTACATCCATTAAAATGTTTGAAAAGCTTTTGTAAAACTGCAAGAAAGACGAGAAAGGAAATAGTCGCACAAAGTTTATGGAAAATAAGGAATAAAAGTTGGTTAAAATTGAACTTAATGTCTACCTTTATAAACTCTATTGTATCCCTTGTCGATTTCCATAACTCCACCAAAGAGAAAGATGGTGCAACTTCAATATCCCTTGTCGATTTCCATAACTCCACCAAAGAGAAAGATGGTGCAACTTCAATACCGTGCAGAAACTTTCATTGCTTTCTCTTTAATTTCTCCTTTCTTTTGAGATTTCAGAATTGGAATTATGGATATGTTATGCATGTACTCTATATTTTTGCATATGAATTAAGTTCAAGAAATTCAATACAATGTGTGCTCATGTGGATGAAGCACAAGATTATATATCATATTGTAAAGGAATCGCCATTAAATCTAACCTTTGTTGACACGGATAAATATGAACCCTTCCCAATCTCATTAGCTTCATGAATCTTTATCTATTTTCACGAAAACGTTTTCTTTCAACCATGAAAGTAAGATTATTCAGATTTTATGACGTATGAAACAAAGATGAAGAAAATGAAAGTCTAAAGAGAGGATAAACCAGATATACTAAATTGTTATTAGAACCAGTAAGGTTCTAAGGAGACCTTACTAAGGATAAAGACCGTAGGAGTTCAATTTCCTTATGTGTCTATTACTGACCCATTTATGTATGGTTTGGAATATGGATCCAATCATGATAGCATTTAAGAGTAGCTAGAATTCTGGCATAAAGATAGTTGCTAACAAGAAGATCACAAGGGTCTTCATAATAAAATCTTTGAAACCCAAATGAACGAAACTAGCATAAAGCATCTAAAAATTCCCTAGACCTCTCTCCCAAAAATTATTTCAATTAGTGAATTCTTTATCCTCATTGAAGTTTGCAAAAGTTGTGATAATTCGGGTGAGTCGGAGACTGAAAGTTCGACTGGGCCTACCAATTGCAATATCATGAAGTCTCATGATCTAGATGATTGGAAGTACCATAAACGAGACATCATTTCAACAATATTATCATTCTGTATCATTTAATGTGAAAGATGTAAATTATAACTAAAGACGAAGAGGATCTGGCCCGCTAGATTGTTAGATTTGAACTAACCATCCAAACAAATGCATTAAAAGGTAAACTTCCTTTTTGTTAATACTCTTTAAGTTATGGTCAAACAAATCATTATAACTATACCTTAATAGTTTATACAGTTGTGAATCAATTGTCTTGTGAACATTTAGGAAATTAGGATCGATATTTCTCATCAAAGTTAAAGCATGACCCCAATCGTCTTCACTCTTTGTGAGAGTCATGGTTGCACTGCATTTACAGACAAAATCAAGCCTTTACATTCCTTGGAAATTTCTCTGGCAATAGCTTCTATATTTTTGTCGAGAGAATTCAGCCCATTTGTAAAAGCTTTTCTCTAGAACAACTTCCATGCTTATTCTTCGAAGAGGGGTTGCGTCTTCAAGGAGCACTCCTTTACCCCCATTTATACAATCCCCTGGAAGTTGCGAGTGGAAATTAAGACTTTCTCCCCTTTATCATTGCCAAAGTTGATGCCTACTTCATCAAAATTAATTTGCTCTCACACGTCATCCAGAATGAGAATAAATCTTTTCTTCTCGAGGTATGTCGACAATTCCGTCCTCTGCTCATGATTGTCAAATCTTTCATGAAAGTTCAAATGAAACTTCTTAGCAATGTATTTATGCTAGCCTTCAACCTCAAAATTCTAAGAAATAACAACGCAGATGACAACATCAAAGATGATCCTCACCTCCTTCAAATGATTATGGATCAATTTGAGGAGGGTCGTATTACCAACCCTGCCCATACCCCACACACCAACCACGTGATGAGCAGACTCTGTGAGCCATCTCTACAGTTGCACCTAAGAAGATTCCATAAATGATCCAATGAAGCCAGCCGCTGGGACATGTTGAAGGACAACTGGCTTTGCCTCAGATGTTGCAGCCAGCAAAATTTGCTAGATATTGGAAAGAAATTGAAATTCATTGTGAATCTCTTTAAAAAGGTTAATGAATTTTGTGTTACATTCTCTACATTCTGTGCAGGGCTTCAGGTAGCAAAGTTTCCAGTAATAGAAACACCGACTTCGCCATTTCTCAACGCGAATGCTGATTTCTTTGGCCTTTTTACTGTTGGCATTATGACACAGATTTGGCACTATGACACAGGTGTTTTCCTTGATGGCAACTCACTCAGATGACAAATCACAGTTTAGACTCACAAATGAAGAAAGAGAGGTATACATAGTTTCCCCATTAACCAAGTTGCGTGTACACGCAGGTTCACAGACTAGGCACGTATAGCGTACACACGCACTTTCATAGAAGAAAATGCACGTACATGTTGGAAAACTTAGTTTTCGTCTGTGGTATTTGGTCCATGGTATTTTGATCTATGGTATTGGTCCAAGGTATCCTGTCTAAAGTGTTGACCCCAGATATTTGGTCCAAGGTATTGGTTCTAAGTGGTTTTGGCCCATGGTATTGAGTAAGGCCTAAGACTATAAAAGGAGGAGAAGATCTTTAAGAAAAGGCACTCATGAATTGAATATCTAATGAAGAGCAAGATCTAGAATATAGGTTATTAGGTCATGGTGCACAGTTGGATCTGAATCAAAGATGAATCTTAGCGCTTGATGAAGGATAAGATCTAATGATGGGTTAAGATCTTAAGGCTTGAAGTGAAGTATCTTTATGTGTTTTGATCTTTTATCTGAATAACTGGCGCATATTGTAGACTATAAATATGATGATTTGGGTATAACTGAAGTCTAGAATTGTTGTAAAGATTAAATCAACATTTATAGATCTGTACGCAGGTTCATCTTAGAAAAGGTGCGTATACACATTGGTTCTGCATATCAAAACAGCGTATACATCTTAAATTTGATTTGCATATCTGTACGCAGGTTCGCCTTGAGAAAAGTGTGTATGCACGCAGGTTCGACACATTGAAGTAGCATATACCTCATAAAATATGCTTTAGCTACTTCTGGTTGTTGTTACAGTGTTTTGGATTCTGGTTATTGTTTTCTAGTTACTGTATTCTGGTTATAGCATTCTGAAAAGTGATTGATTTATGAGGTTGTGGTTGGTGCAAAGGAGATTGATTGATGCAGATGTATTCGATGGTTGAATTATGCTATTGATGGATCCAGTCTGAAAATTTATGAAACGTGGTCCCTGGAAGAAAAGAGAAGGTTGTAGCCTTCTATAGGTCGGCACCTACGTACTAGTAAACATATCAGCGAGTACAAGAGCTAGGGGGGTTGTAGCTCCCTTCCAGGAGAAGCTGGAGAACGAGATCAGGTTGTAGCCTTCTGCAGGTAGAATTTTGTGTACTGGTATAAGACTGCACCAGTACAAAAATTGTAAAAAGAAGTTTCTTATTAAAAGAAGATAGAGACGATTGCAGCAGGTGGTTTTCACCCACATTGGGTTTCCATCTTATATCTTGTGTTCATGTGTGTGTGATTGTCTGTTCTATTTTACTGCACCTGGTTACTATTTATATGGTTCTGATGCACTGATTAACGATCAACATATGATAAATTAATTGAATCATAAGTTTGTAGGATATATGCTAGTTGTCTTAAATACAGTTGTGTATTATACGCAAGTTCCATTAACTGAAGTAGTGTAATATGAATCTGATTATGGAAATGAAATAGTATTGACTTGCTAATATTGATTCACCCCCCCCCCCCCCACCCTCTCAGTATTATTTCCCAACAATTGGTATCAGAGCAGGTCCTTCAAAAGAAGCTTGATCGCTTGAAGGAAGATCTATCATCATGAGTAACTACGAAAGAGAGGGATCCATTATACCACCAATCTTTGATGGGAGCAACTTCGTTTATTGGAAGGTAAGAACCACAGCCTATCTTCAATCTCTTGAAATAGATTTCTGGGAAATCATGGAAAGAGGATATACATTTCCATCAACAATTCCTATAGATGCAGCAGGTAAAAAGCAATACGAAACCAATGCCAAGGTTGTCAATACATTATTGGGGAGTCTGTCAAAATCAGAATTTGTCAAATTTATGCAGCTCAAAACTGCCAAATAAATATGGGACAAGATCGTTCTAAGCTATGAAGGAGACAATCAGGTAAAACGTGCAAAACTACAATCTCTCAAAATTCAATATGAAACTCTCAAAATGCACAGTGATGAAAGTATCGCTAGTTACTTCTTAAGTATAGATGAGATTGTTAATTTCATGAAGAACTTGAGTGAAGAGATAAAAGAAGTTACTTTAGTTGAAAAGGTTTTAAGATCCTTGTCTACTAAGTTTGAATCAAAAGTATCTGCCATAGAAGAAAAGTAGGATCTTTAGACTATTACTATGACACAGCTACATGAAACCTTAAATACTTTCAAAATGAGAAAAGGAGGTCCATTAGATATGAGAGAAGCCACATTCAAAGCTTCAGGAAGAGAAGAACTCAATGAATCAAGACATATTTCAAAAGTAGAGGAAGAAGCAAACTTTGCCAAGAACCTTCAACAGGGTTCTGGGAGATTCAGAGGTAAACTACCTTTCAAATGTTTTTCTTGCGAAAGAGTCGGTCATTATGCTGCCAAATGTCCTCATAAAGATAAGCTTGATAAAGGTAAGTAATTAGAAAACTGGAATAGAAAACAAAGTGTAAGTAAGAAGAGCTACTATACTCATGAAGATAGCGATGGTTTATCAAATAGTGATGAAGATGAAAACAATAATGACTATAGACTTCTAATGGCTTTTGAAGATGATGATTTCTTGCATGCTTTAGATGAAGATGACCTTTATGAAGAAATCTCTAAACTCAAATCTGTTTAGAAGAAAAGAATACGATTATAAATACTCTAACATTCCAACTTGCTGAAAGAGAAAAACACAATGAAAAACTAGAATGTGAAATTGTGGGTCTAAGAAAGGATATTGAGAAAACAAAAGCTCTAAATCTTAGATTTACTAAAGGATCACAAACATTAAATGAAATTATCAAAGTGCAGCGTTCTCCTTTGATAAAGACAGGTCTTGGATATACTGAAGAAGCATCCCAAGCACAGAAGCCGTCAATCTCCACTAAAAGCTATCTTGATGCAACAAAGAGTAGTGAACAGTTTGACAATCGACAGCAACAGCATAAAGCAGATCACCAGGTAAATTAGGCTCTACTTACTTCAGGGATGAACAGAAGCTACAAACCTCAGGCAAACCATACTCAATCTGCTTCAACAATGAGTATCAATAGCAACTACAATCACCAAGTCAGTAGATTCGATAATCGCAGGAACTTCTTTAATGGCCAATGTTTTCCATGTCATAACTTTGGACACAAAGTTGCTCAATCTATTGCTTACAAGACCATCATGACTAGAGAAGCATGAAATCAAAGGAATGTGACAGGGATCATGAAACGGACCTACAATAACTTTTCTCTTATTGAAAATGAAATAGAATGCCCTATCTGCAACAACTTTGGTCACAAAGAATCTAAATGCAAGAGTAAATTTCGGCAAACATCTCAGAAGGAGCAAGCTTCATTAAGATGTGGTATATCCCCGTATGCAGAACGATAAGAAAATCAGTGGTACATAGATAGTGGATGCTCGAAACACATGACAGGTGATAAATAAAAACTTCAATCATATAATGCCCTAGAAAATGAAAATAAGGTCTCATTTGGAAATGGCACTCCTGAAGTCATAAAAGGTGAAGGTTCTGTTCTATTAAAAGAAAAAGTTAAAGCTGGGAATATTATGTATGTTGATGGTCTAAAGCATAACCTGTTGAGTGTCGGTCAAATGTGTGATCAAGGAAATGAAATAGCATTTCGATCAAATGGATGTGTTTTTCGTGAGCTTGATACAGGAGAAACTGTGATCAAAGGTATAAGAACTCCAAACAACTTATATATACTCAAGAGAGGACAACAACAGTGTTATCTAAGCAAAAATGATTAACACTGGCTATGGCACAGAAGATTGAGGCATCTAAGCTTCTCTCAAATAAGAAAAGCAAGCAAATTCCAGGTTGTTCATGATCTTCCTGATATCAGCATTCCAGAAAATACAATATGAAAATCATGTCAATTTAGTAAGAAAACCAGGTCGCAATTCCCTGAAAAGGAAGGATCAGCTAGTAAGCCTCTTGTACTTGTTCATACTGATTTATGTGGTCCATCAGGGAAAAATTCACCTCGTGGAGAGGAATACTTTATATTGTTCATTGATGATTTTTCCAAAATGTGTTGGATAGGGCTTCTAAAGCATAAAGATGAAACATTTGAAAAATTCAAAGCCTCAAAGCCCTGGTTGAAAATGAATCAGAATGCAAAATCAAATGTCTCAGATCTTATCAAGGAGGGGAATTTACCTCGGATGAATTCTTTGACTTTTGTGAAGAACATGGAATAAAAAGGCAATTCTCCACTGCAAGGACTCCTCAGCAAAATGGAGTGGTACAAAGGATGAACAGAATTGTTCAACAAATGGCTTGTGCTATGCTAGGTGAGTCTGGAACTCCTGCAACCTTCTGGGGTGAAGCTGCATTCGTTGTCGTCACTATTCTCAACAAAGCAAATGTACGGATAAACAACACTCAAACTCCACATGAAAATTGGTATGGTAAGACTCCTACCATAAAATACTTCAAAGTTTTTGGAAGCAAATGTTACATCAAAAGGACTGATGAAAAAATTGGTAAGTTTGAACCCAAAGCAGATGAAGGCATTCTCCTTGGTTACTCTTCCCAAAGTAAAGGATATAAGTGTTATAATAAAAGACTTGGGAAAATTATTGAAAATATTGATGTTGTGGTTGATGAAGCATGCAAAAATCCAAAACAAGTAAAAACCGAAGATTGTGGAGAAGATGAGGATTATCCTTCCACATCAAATCAGAGTAATTGTAAAGAAGAAACCAATGAAGCACCAGAAGAACAGATAACAGCAGAAGAAAAGACTTCATCCAGGTATGTTCAGAAAAATCATCGAGAGACTCAAATTTTGGGACAGAAAGAGGAAGGTGTGCAGACAAGAAGAACTATTACAGAAGCTTCAAGCTATCTAGCATTACTTTCCTCCATCGAACCTCAAAATGTAAATGAAGCATGTAAAGATGAATGTTGGGTCAAGGCCATGAATGAAGAACTTGAGCAAATTGAAAAGAATAATACTTGGGAATTAGTTCCTAGACCTCATGATAAGAATATCATAGGAACCAAATGGATATTCAAACACAAGCTAAATGAAAATGGTGAAGTTATTAGAAACAAGGCCAGACTTGTTTGTAAAGGATATGCTTAATAAGAAGGTATATATTTTGAAGAAACTTTTGCACCTATTGCTAAACTTGAATCCATAAGAATGTTCCTTGCTCTTTCTAGTTTTCAAAAATTCCAAGTATACCAAATGGATGTAAAATCTGCCTTTCTTAATGGGGACTTAGAAGAAGAAGTATATATTAAGCAACCAGATGGATTCATCCTTGGAAATGATCCAAAACTTGTATGCAGACTCAGAAAGGCTCTCTATGGTCTAAAACAAGCTCCAAGGCCCTGGTATTACCGTCTTGACAAATACCTCCATCAACAAGGTTTTTCAAAAGGATGAGTTGATAGCAATATATATACAAAGATTGACAATAATAAATTGTTAATACTTGTTGTGTATGTTGATGATATCATTTTTGGTAGCAATGAAGAAGCCATGAGTCAAAACTTTGCTTTGGTAGTGTAGCAAGAATTTGAAATTTCCCTGCTTGGTGAGCTCACATATTTTCTTGGTCTACAAGTTCAACAAAAGAAAGATGGTATTTTTCTGTCACAAACCAAGTATATCAAGCAGATCTTGAAAAAATACGGCATGGAAGATTCTAAACCAGTATGTACCCCTATGGTAATAGGATGCAGTGTCAGCTCAAATGATGAATCAACGGTAGTACATAAACCAACCTACAGATCCATGATTGGCAGCTTGCTTTATCTAACAGGTACCAGACCAGACATCATGCATGTAGTGGGAATAGTTGGAAGATTCTAAGCCAATCCAAAGGAATCACACCTTCAGGTAGTCAAAAGGATTTTCAAATATCTTCAAGTGATCTGGAATTTATCCAGGATAAAGAATGAAAGGTGTTACAGACTCATATGCATGGATGTGCCTATGTTACTTATGCAACGGATTGATAAGATTGCTAGAATACATAGACACTGAGGCAATTAAAGAAAACATAACAGTCAAACATGTAAACAAAACAAGTTTAATAAGGAGTTCACCCAATGCTCCTGGGCTACGTCTCCTCATCCAGCATTTCAGTGGTGGCCTCTCTATTATGTTTTCAAGCAGAGTTTTTACAACAGTGAGCTTGATTCGAGTCTCACTAACAAAATGAAGTGCGTAGGAATGGAGTGCACAAACTCTCCTTACTAAAACTCGACCTCTGAGGGTCATAGTAGTATGATAGGCCTATGTCAAGGAGTTTGCTTGAACCTCTCAAGCCTTCAATGGAGTACACAGACTCTCTGACTCTCTCTAGCTTGATGTTGCCTTCAGGTCAGCTTGGATTTCACTCTCTGTTCTCTGCTATTAGCTTTCTGCATCTCTTCGTTGTCTGCCTTTGTCTTTTGCTTCTGTCAGTTCATGGCTTTAAAGCCAGTCTCCTCTTTGACTGCTCATTTCCGCTTCTCGGCCTTCTGGTTTCCTTTCCTCTGTCTGTTCGAATTCCTCTGCTCTGCGTCATCATCTCTAGGTAATGCCTCACAGGGAGGTGGCCACCTGTTTGCTAACAAACTGGGTGTCAGATTCCCTAAATCATACTCGAATGGCTGTTAAATCTGTTTGCTTCAAGATCACTATCGAACATGAATCATTTTCCAACTCATCATCCACGTCAGATGTCAAATCCCTGTCATCTTGCTTTTTGACCTGTCAAATCCAGTCAGTCATCAGGACGCATCTCTGTCATTGATCTGGACCCCCCAGATCCTACGGTCGTCCTTCATATCGGGCAAACAAGTCGCACGGCATTTAACCATCCAATGCAGTGGTTTTCTCTCTCTTCCCCCAGATGTGTGTCGCCCGATGTGTGGCATCAGGTGGGACTCAATCAAAACTGCTTACCACCTAGAAGCCTTCCGATATCCTGCCGATTTTGGGGAATCCCGCGCTACGGAACTGAAATAGTTACTTTTATGAATTTTATAGCGTTTTCGGGTCTGGGTGCTTCAGGGCTTTCCTTCACTGAAGGGGATGCCCTGGGATATCAGAATCCACCTCTGTTTCTTGATCTAACCTCCGGTTTTGCCAGTTTTTTGTCATTGCACTTTACCATGGGCCAACGGTCTGCGTGCTCGACCGAGGGTCCTCGTTGCTCCGCTCTGGCCACAACTGCAATTGTTATGAGGATTCCTTCTGATAGCTTTGACTTTTCTAAGACTTGAATCTTTTTAGCATAATTTGAAACAATCATGAAAACTTAGAGAGTTTTTAGGATCCAATTCGGATCATCGCCTTCACACTAAAAAAGCTTTTGGAACACCAAAAGTTGGTTTTCTTTTAAGCATCAATCAAGTGAGGGTATTTCTTCCTCACTTGCTGAATTTCTATCCATTTTGCACTGCTTGGCTTTGAACCTTTGAGTCCAATTCTGAGGTACCCAACGCCTCCTCTGTGTGTAGTTCTTACCTTCTTGTCTAGAACTGTATCTTCCTGCAATTCATTAAGATATTCAGGTAACAGGTCATCAATAGAAGGCAATTGACTCTTCTCTTCGGGATCTTCAATTAATGAAGGTTCAAATAGTCTCAAGATGTCTGCATTAACAACTGAGTAAATGTGCATGTAAGCTGGTAGATCAAGGCGAAAAGCATTCTCACCAATTTTCTCAAGTATCTTGAAAGGTCCATACCTTATTGGCTTCAGCTTCTTACCTTCACCTTGCATTATGTCTTTGCTGATACACAGCCAAACTTGGTCACCAACTTCGAAACTATGCTCCATCTGATGCTTGTCATGCCTTGCCTTGTACTTGGCTTGGCTCTTTTCCAGTTGTTCCTGTACTGCATGGTGAATCTCTTGGATTTGTTCAATGAACTTGGTTGCCTTGTCCACATCACTGTGTCCATCAACTGCTATGTCTTTACCAAAGACGAAATCCAAGGGAGACCTTGGTGTGAAACGAAAACAGGTCTCAAAAGGAGATCTTTGTGTAGAAGAATGTTTATCTTGGTTGTAAGCATGTTGCACATAGCATAAATGTTCATCCCAAAGTTTGGGATGCTTGCTGCAATAGCCTCTGAACAACTGGATCACTATCCTGTTGACCACTTATGTTTGGCCATCTGTTTGCATATGAAAAGTTGTGTTTTTCTTCAGCCTGGTGTCCATCAATTCCCACAAACTTGACCAAAATTTCCCAACAAATCAGATATCTTGATCAGATATTATGGAAGTGGGTAATCCAAAATGAACCCAAACATGCTGGAAGAACAACTTTGTAGTTTGTTCAGCTGTAATTTGTTTGTTACAAGGTATTAAAATACACTTTTTGTTGAACCTATCCACAACAACATAAAAATAGTCATGACCTTTCCTAGATTTAGACAGCCCTCCAACAAAGTCCATGGAAACACTTTCCCAAGGATGAGAAGGAACTGGTAGTGGAGTGTACAAGCCTAGTTTTCTATTGTTGGGCTTGCTTTTAGCATACATGGTACACCCTCTTACATATCTAGAAATTGTCTCATTCATTTTTGGTCAATAACAAAATCTTTGCAGCTATGCAACTGTTTTACTTACACCAAAGTGACCTGATATTAGAGAAGTGTGTGCTTCTCGAATTATCTTTAATCTTTCAGTTTGTGGAATGCATAGCTTCCCACAATGATACAAGAGTTGGTCCTTAATATGATAATCCAATTCTTCTACTTGTTTGACTTGACTTAGAGTTGCATATACATCTTTAAAATCTATATCTTGAGCATATTGTTCAATGTAGCTCTCATGCAATACTGAATTATGCTTAAGTATGGTAGATGCATTTATAATTGGTCTAGATAACATATCTGCAACTTTATTGTGTATGCCCTTTTTATATTTGATGACTAAATGAAACTGTTGTAGAAAACCCATCCATCTATAGTGTCTTGATCGCTTCAACTTAGTTTGGGAGTGTAGATATTGAAGTGGTTGATGATCAGTATGTATAGCTGTCTCTTTGCCCATTAAGTAATGTTTCCACTTTTTCACACTCGGTACTAATGCATACAATTCTTTATCATATGTAGGATAGTTAACTACTGCAGAATTAAATGTCTCAGAATGATAACATAGGGGTTTAATGTGTTGCATCAACACTGCTCCCATGGCATAGTCACTAGCATCTGTTTCAATCTCAAATGGTATTTGAAGATCGGGCAGTGCTAGTATTGGTGTTGTACTAATCTTTTCTTTCAAAGTGTCGAAGGCTTTCTGTTGTTTGCCTCCGCACTGAAACACCTTGTTCAATATTGTTAAAGCATGTAAGAGAGCTGCAATTAGGGAAAAGTTAGAAATAAACTTTCTCTAATATTGTGCTGCTCCTAAGAAGCTTCTAACCTCTATAGCAGATTTGGGTTTAGGCCAATGTACAATGACTACAACCTTAGAGGGATCTATCTTCAATTCACCACCCCCTACTATATGTCCCAAAAAATTCAAAGATGTTTTGCAAAATTCACATTTTGAGAGTTTAACATAAAGTTTTTCTCTTTTCAAGACATCTAGTGTCTACTTAACATGCTTTAAATGTTCTTCCTACATTTTGCTAAATATAAGAATTTCATCCACAATAACAAAATCATCAAGAAAAGGTGTGAGTACATCATTCATTACTCTCATGAAAGTAGCAGGAGCATTAGTTAAGCCAAAAGGCATAACCAGCCACTCATACAATCCCTGCTTTGTTTTGAAAGCAGTCTTCCATGCATCTTGCTCTGCAACTCTGACATGATGATAGCCACTATGCAAGTCTAACTTGCAAAAATAAAGAGCTTCTTTTAACTGATCTAATAGATCATCTATGCGAAGAAGGGGATAACGATTTTTTATCGTTATCTTATTCACTGCTCAGTAATCAATGCACATTCTCCACGAGCCATCTTTCTTTTTCACCAAAACAATTGGAGACCCACATGGTGATGTGTTAGGTCTGATGAACCCCTTCTCGAGCGGTTGTTGTACCCGCCTCTTAATTTATGCATTCTCTAAAGCAAACAACCTGTAAATTCCAATGTTAGGCAATGGAGCATCTTGCTGCAAATTAATATCATGCACTATTTCCTTTTTGAGTGGTAGACCTTTAGGTTCTTGAAACAATACATCATATTTTGAACAACTTTTTCTAAATCAGCTTGCTATTTAGCATCATAGCCCTCAAATACATTGGTTTTATCAGGTTTCTTTTCCTTTACAACCATCAGTAAAAATCGTTTCCATGAATTTACAATTCATTTCATCTACCCTAAGTTTATGAGAGTATAATTATTCTTGAGCTTATGAACTCTTACAATATATTTGATTCCATCTTTAACGAGTAGATACTTGTTCTCAGCTCTATAGAAAATAGCTTTTCTATCATACAAGTAAGGACTTCCTAAAACAATTCCACATATATCCAAAGGAACTATATCTAACTCAACCTCATCTACAAATGTTGACCCAAAAGAAAAGTTAAGTTTTCATTATCTAGTCACTTGTAGTTTTGCTTTATCACATAGCCAACCTAATGGATATGGTTTCTTGTGAGGTGTGGTTAGTAATCCCAACTTCTTTACAATTGCTTCAGAAATTAAATTTACTTGTGAGCCACTATCAAACAAAGTATCAACCTTTGATGATTGGAAATAACTCGAATATGAAAAAGCTCACGTCTTTTTCTCTCATTTTCTTCATTATCAGTAGATTATGCAAAATTACTAGTAGATGCTTCAGAATTTTTACCTTTTATACCTGTGGCTGCGATTGTTGCTTCATCTCCTGAGTCTAACCCCAAATCCTTTTGAATAGCTACAACAGTCTTCTTCTTCTTGCCCTCGAACTTCTTAGGTTTCAACTCCGGATGCAAAATCTAGCAGTGTTCATCATCATGCCCATCCTTCTTACAGTGAGTGCATGAGGACTTGCTCTTCTGTACAATGTTTGTCTTCCTCTCTTTCCATTTTTGTTTTCTTTTTTCCTTATTCTTGCTTGCAATGGGTTGGGATGATCCCCCAACTTCTGGGTTCTCATTCTTACCTCTAGCTTCTAGATGTGGAGCTTGAATGGATACCTCATCTATGCTAGTGGGATTAAACATGAGGATAGTGTGCCTCATGTAGCTGTGTAGACCACCTATATACTTCAACAGAGTCTCAGGTGAGTCTAAATAAATTTCTAGAATCAAAGCTATTTTCCTAAATTCTTGGGTGTAACCTTGTACACTTTTCCCTTTTAGTTTTCAAAGAGTTTTCCAGCTCATCATGGCTTGCTGCATGTAGGCTATTGGATAAAATTTATTTTTAATCCAGAAACAAATTCACTCCAGACAGAAAGAATCTTACCATGTTTCTTCATGTCAACTTATGTCCTGCCTTCCCACCATACCAAGGCAGTGCCCCCAAGGCGTAGGCTGGCCAGCTGAATCTTACTTTTGTCTGAGTCAATGCTCTACACTCTACAATAAAAATCAATCTGTCTGATCCAATTATCCAACTTCTCTGCATTCAACTCTCCATCATATATTGGTAAATCAAATTTAACGTCTAATTTAATCAAAGATGTCTTCTTTTTATTTTCAGGACTATTACGAGGCGTGAGAAAATTTTCTTCTTTCCCTTTGCATTTGGAGTGGTCATGGAGGAGAGATTCTTCTACTCCTTTGTCTTGTTTGGAGCTCGATGAATCTTCATCTCTATGGTTCTTATAGTCCCTATACATTTCCTCCACCATGGATTTCAGGGTACTATCCATGAAATGGGGATATGATTCCAAGGGATTTTTCTTTTGACATGTTCCTCTTAGAATAGACTCTTCCAATTTCCGGGTTAGTTTCAACCAATTCTCCTTCTCCTAATTTAAGCTTTGATCTAGTTAGCATTCAACAACAAAATCCAACACAAGCTTGTCTAACCTTAATAACTCTAAGCTTTGATACCACTTGATCTAGAATTTATCCAGGATAAATAATGAAAGGTATTACAAAATCATGTGCATGGATATGCCTTTACTTATGCAACGGATCGATAAGATTGTTAGAATACATAGACACTGAGGCAATTAAAGAAAACATAATAGTCAAACATGTAAACAAAACAAGTTTAATAAGGAGTTCACCTAATGCTCTTGGGCTATGTCTCCTAGTCCAGCCTTTCAGTGGTGGCCTCTTTATTATGTTTTCAAGTAGAGTTTTTACAACAGTGAGCTCAATTCGAGTCTCACTAACATAATGAAGTCAGTAAGAATGGAGTGTACAGACTCTCCTTACTAAAACTCGACCTCTGAGGGTCATAGTAGTATGCCAGGCCTATGTTAAGGAGTTTTCTTGAACCTCTCAAGCCTTCAATGGAGTACATAGACTCTCTGACTCTCTTTGGCTTTGTCTGGCCCGATGTTGCCTTTAGGTCAGCTCATCTTCTACTCTTTGTTCTCTGATATTAGCTTTATGCGTCTCTTCGTTGTCTACCTTTGTCTTCTGCTTTTGTCAGTTCATGGCTTTAAAGCTAGTCTGCTCTTTGACTACTCGTTTCCACTTCCCGACCTTTTGGTTTCCTTTCCTCTGTCCGTTCTAATTCCTCTGCTCTGTGTCATCATCACTGGGTAATGCCTCGCAGGGAGGTGGTCATGTGTTTTCTAACGAACTAGGTGTCAGATTCCCTGAATCATGCTCAAATGGTTGTTAAATCTGTTTACTTCAAGATCGCCCGCGAACACGAATCATTTGCACTTCGAACGTCAAATGTATAAATTTCACCTGTAGAACAAATCTATATATGCAATGTCCAAAAGCATAATACTTGTTCTACTTCTACAAAACATTAAGCGGAAGCATAATCGAATTCATGGGCAACATCAAGTAGAAACACGGATAACTAATCAAGAGAAATCAATCACACATAACACAGAATATATCATTGGGGAAAGCACCAACGTAAAACCCCAACACTGTATTATCAATCAAGTGGAAATCCTCTTAAACATATAAAAAGAATCAGCTCAATAGCTATCCTGCTCTCTCTGTATTCAGAATATCCTGATGATCTTCAATCAGAAGATGAAAATCATGGACTACCTAGGCCTCAATATATAGGCCACAAGTCCTCCAATCTCCTATAAGAGATCCTTCTCCATGCAAGGAATACTTACTAGAAATATCTAAGCATCTGATAGTACACTGTCCCTCATCTGATCTCAAATGGGTCTCTATCTGAACTGACATGCATCAGTTATCCATGAGGGAATGCTCAGTTATCTGAAATAATAGTTGTCACATGCATGCAAGCATTAACAAACTACATTTTATTATTTTAACAACTTGTTAAAATAATCTAACTGGACTTGACTAGTTAGAACTAAGTCAACTGATTCTCTCATTATAGAACTCATACTTATTCCCTCAATCAGTGGAGGAAATTAAGGATAAATTCCTCAATCAATGGGACAACTCATGTGCATGCTCACAAAGACTTCAAATTCGAATTTCCTTAACTAATTAACTCACCTGAATTAATTAATTAATATTTCCAACTGTTGTTAAGACCAATATTAATTTTACTTCCTATAGATAGACTAGGGACTCCTATAAATAGGAAGGAACCCAGAAATGCTATTTTTAGAACTTTCTATTTTTAGCAGTTTCACCTCTCACCCAATGTGGCCAATGACCTCATTGGCCAAACTGCTATTTTTAGCACATTCTAAATTTAGCATTTCTTGTTGCACACTTTTCAACACTTTCATCTTCAACCCTCTATTATCACACATGTGACAAACTTTTTTTTCCCATGGCGTTTTAGGAGTAGACCAACATCCAGTTTCACTATGAAGTTAATGAGAATTAGTTCTTACCTTGGCAATATTCATTTTCTTCTTATATCGAATTAATATAATAACTAATAATAAAATAAAAATATCATAATAATAGATTTAATATGCCTAGTCTAACTAATTGATGAAATGGGCTTTTTTCAAAACATTTTCTAGTCAAATCTGCCCAAAAACTGGTAGAGATTTATAAGAAACATAAGTTTAAGCTCTTTAATTTGAAAAGATTGGGTGCATAAAGGGTTTTATAGGGTGTTGAATCATTTATGCATTCAAAAGTGCATTTTAAATAACAAGAAATCACAATATTGTTCGAAATTATATCGCCTGATTCCAATAAAAAAGTCCATTTTGTCTACAAGTTAGATTGTGCTGAATTAATATATAATACATAATA